>ML803824.1:234883-260142 GCA_009831015.1 Picea engelmannii | reverse complement strand
GGTCAAAGAACTGCCTGTAGCTGAAAATCCACAGATAGAAAAGATCCTTGATCAAAGAATTAGCAAGGAGACCCAAAGGAAGAAATATTTTGAGTATTTGATAAAATGGAAGGGAAACCCGATTGAAGATGCCAGTTGGGAAAGTGACGCAATAATCCAAAAACATGGACATACGGTGCAAGAGCTCATGAACATGAGTCCATGAATTTTTCAGTCAAGGGAGTATGATGCAGGAGCATCGTAAGTGAGCCAATAAAGAAAACACGAATGCAAAGGACAGATGGAAATGCACCAATGCACATTTTGAGAACATTTTGAATTTCAAAAGATAAAGCATTAATGGAATATCTAGGAGGATGTATTTGCATTTATGTTTTGGAGATTGTAAACAGATCTTGAGTGTTTCTCTCATCTGTCGGATATGGATGCATTTAACTATAATGAATGTAAAGTATATAGATTTTAATTCCGATTAGATAGATAGAGTTGTAGGAGGGAAAATGCTAGAAAGCTCCCTTGTAGGCATTGTATTGTAATCAATTATTCTCAATTGTAGGTTGTAGAGCGTAGAGTAGAAGAACATAGGTTGTAGAGTTAGTATGAACATATAGCTTTTGCTACTGAACCCATGTACATATGCACTTGGATTAATATAAAGAAGATTTGATCCAATTTCATGGTGTTTTATGAATTCTGTTACATCTTTTGAATGGTATGTTACAGTTTATTTCAGTCTCTGTTATGTATTTTGTTTCAATGTTGTGTATGCTCTTCATTTCATGTTGAATGTATGAAGTTTGTGAGAGGAGAAGTATAAGTTTCAATTTTTTCTCTTCCCGAGAAATCCTGTAAGGAGTGTAGTGAGAGTCCATAAAGAGTGAGTTGATGAGTTCTGAGTTTTATCTTAGGAAAGATCAGGAGAGATACCATTGTTCTTATACCCACAAAAGTGCAGGTATAACATAAGCGTCGTGCAAGGTGTGCGCAGGCCAGTGGAAGTCTTAGACTTTTCCAACCAAGGAGGAAGGTCGAAGAATTGTTGTTGCAGGGAAGTGCATAGAGTTGGAGGTGGTGAATAACCAGAGGTTATTGTGAATGCCGCAAGGAGTACGTGCAAGATTCCTTTTGAAGCTTTGAATTCGTAGCAGAGGTCAAGCTCATGAGGGATGGATATTTCGAATAGAATTCAAAGGAAGGATGAGGTCGGGAATTACCTCACAGAAGTTAAGTTAGAAGAAGAAGACGCCAAGGTAATTGGGCACAAGTCTTTGAGAAATCTAAATGAACGGTCGAAATTATCAGAGGGAGAACCATCGAAGTTTCGTGGGTCGTTGGATCTTGCAGACCAATGGGAAGATTAAGGCTGAGTGTCTTTCAACACTCATAAGATCAGGAGGAGTAGTGGTCATTGGATCAGATCAATGAGAACCGTTGATCGCGTGCTTGAAATTCGTCATTTTGGAGTTCGGGGCGTGGAAGGAGTTGTGAATTGGAGTCGAGTGTTGCGAACTCCCGATTCGTGAAGTCCCAATAGAATCAAGGTTGTCAGATCATAGGGGGGTCCAGAACTGTTGATTCGTGGATGAGGAGTTATCGCGATTTTCGGTCGCTGACGAAAGGAGCTGTTGCACTTTAATTTTCCGATACACGAAATTTCGAGGTGCCGAAACATTAGGCCCCCGGTCACAGTTGATGGTTACATCAAGTAAATTCAAGGGAGGATTCAAAGGACCCATTATCCTTTCGGGGTTTTGGGGATTAAAGGAGTTAGAGGGACTCATACTAGGGGTCGTGAAGCCACGAAACCCGATGTACCTTTTTGGGTGAAGAGTGTGGTCACGTCAACTGGTCACGTGGATGAGAGTTGGCGCTTAGTGCTTATTCGCACAGGCGTAGCTCCTAAGAAGGACCTATGGATAAACACTTGTGTGTTGAATATTCCTATAGGGAATCAAAGATTCAATCAGACCCAAAGGGGAGATTAAGAATGATCCTTAGATCAGGAGGTCGTGCAGAACCTGCTGAGGTAGGGGTGTTGTGTCACTTCTAGTGTTTGCCAACGCTCCACGTAGATTTTTTGTATCAATGGTAATCTTAACTTCCTTGCCAACTCATCCTATGGTTTTTCCACATCCCATGGTGTTACTGGTAGTAATCATTCAATAATATTTCCCGATGATTCCTTTCTTGATTCTGACGGTTATCTTCTTGATTTTCAGCGCAACTTGCGAAACTCGGAATAACGCATGCTTGGTAGTCTTTAAGCTTAGTGTGCAACTTAAAAAACTTGGTTTAACGCACATGATGTATCATTCCTTTGACATGTGCAAAACTACAGAATGAACACACACAACTTTGTTTGTGAATGCATGAAAAACTAGACCCAAAACTTTGGGTGCCAACAGGCCCCCACCACTATTATCTGGCTTGTCCTCAATCCAACTACTGCATATAATTAAGGAAAAAAATTAGAATAAGATAAAATCATCATTTGAAAAACCAAGACGTGATGATGGTCGGGCCTAAGTAAGAGCAAATCATCAATGCAAATTGTAGTTGCAACTTGACTCAGGTCCATGAATGACTTACACATGATGGATGGTGAAAGATGGAGTTGGATTTCATGTGGCCAAATGCGCCCTCAAGAACCTTCCCTGGTGTTTGTGGAGGGGAATAAGGGATCTATTTAAGGCTCACCAACAAAAACTGAGCACTGGAGAGCATTGAGGCTCCATCAAGAGAGAGTATCATTGTTTGCTTGTATTTTTAGTCTAGGATGACGAGGCCGAGATAGTAGTCGTGGTCATTCCACTAGAGGAGGGATGTGGATCTATGAAAATATGTGAGAGGAGGGGGGCCGACAATGGGTTTAAATATAGACACATTCCCCAGGATCACTACTAGAGGAGATGGATCTATGGCGAAAGAAGAGGCCCCTCTGTATTAGCAAAGGAGATGATGCATAACAATTGTTGGACATAGGGGTGCTCCCTATCAACAAAGGGGATGATGTACAATGAAACTTTATGGTGGGTAAGAGGGTAAGTGACTATAATATAGGTTCTTATGAACAATTTTTGATACAACAATAAGATGTAAAAGAACCATAGCATGGGAATTGAAGGGGATTGGTCGGGCAGGGAAGTGCATGTCCCATGATTGCTGTGAAACTGGGCCATGATAATAGAGATGAATTAGTAGAACATGAAATGATAGAAATGAAGGGGGGGAAGTAAATCCTCATCCATGGGATCATTATACCAGTCAACTTCATATGGATCTAGTGGCATGATGACTCACTTGGTGTATGTTTCAAATGACATCTGCCTCTTTTTCGATTTTAACACTGCATTATTGTCAAAGGCCCAGTTAATCCCCAATAATGCAGGATATGGATCAGATTCATCCATAATCTCTATGACCTCAAAGTTGTCCTTTTTTTCACTCCTTTGATGTTTACTTCCACCTTCTACAGATAACATATTGGGTAGATTTTGTATTGATTCGCCAATTGGAGTTGGATGGGTGACCATACTAAATTTGGTTTCCCCATCACTTCCCAAGATTTCTTTAAAAATAAATTCACGTCAAACTTTAGATCCAACATGAATCCATCCATGTTGTATCCTACAATCTCTGTTGTTATCTTAAATTCTCGGTCAATGCGATTCTACTTACTGACCTAACATACATCTATTTCTGGTAGAGGGGATGCGATTATTTCCTCTGCCCCTTGTTCTTTCATGGAAGTAGCTAACATCTAGGTCAACTTACTTGCAGCCTCTGGATATTTGAGCAATCACAAACAATAGTGTAATAAAGTACTTGATATTCAGTGTTGGGCATGTGACCTAAGTCACACAAGGATTTTGTTGTGCATTGCAATTCCTCTTGGTGTTGTTCTTCATATGCTTTATGTTCATCGTGTCACAACTCAGTCTGTCTGCTTTCTTCCTCTATCAATATTTATGTCACAGGATGTATTTCTTCGTGCACATGAGCTTCCTCCATATATATTTTCGTCGCGCATTGCAATTCCTCATGCGTGCAAGCTTCGTCCCATGACCTTTGTGTCACCAATTGTACCTCCTCGCAGATCTGAGATTCTTCTAATGACATTTGTGTCACCCTATACACTTCTTCCCAGATATGAGCCTCTTTAAAGTGAGCTCTGAGTCACACATTGCAGTTCCTCTCACACTCTTTCTTCTTCGATTTCTCTCTATGCATTGCATAGAAACCGCTTTTGTTGAGCAACATCAAATTTTGGAGGGGGATGAGGTAACTTCCTTATCTTTTCTCTTGGATTTTGATTGATCATTCACCATGCTTTGAGTATTATCATTTCTTTGGTCCTCCTTAGGTTACCACATGAAAATCCTCCTCCTCATTCTTCTTCTTATTCTTTCATGTCTCAACATGCACCATGTTACAATTGGTATTCTTGTCCTCCCACTTTTTTTGTAAGTGAGGAAAATCCTCAGTGACATGCTTAGGACTATAAAAGTATGCACAAATCATTCATGGTTTGGTACATAATATATATACATGACCAATTTCTATGCAATTAAAGCATGTGGGGGGTCTACCTCCTCCTCCTCAATATCCACATCTGTGACCGCACCCATTTCCACCTTTGGGGCCTCCTTGGTATCCGCATCTTTCCGTGCCACCACACTCACCACCTTTCTGCTCATCTTGTACCCAGAATGCATTGTAGGTATTATCTTTCATTAACTGAAGTGATTTGAATTTATTGACATCATGCCCGATGGATTTACAGAACTCGCGAAATGGAGAGTGATTCGTCATCTGATACTTTTGCAAAGTTGGGCAGTGTGGTGGCACATGGCTCCATTGTCTACATATTTCACACCATTCTGACTATCCATATGGAAATGGACTTGGTGCGCCTATCGCCACATCATTTGGAAGGATAAATAATTCGTCTCTACAATGCCCCTCAGTGCGACATGTGGTACACCACACGTTCTCATGCACGACTTTAGTCTTTGCCATATATTTCAACTACATCATCAGGTTGGCCAATTGCGACTAAACCTGCGCCAACCTAGCCGATGTATATGTGCCTCCAAGTGTAGCTTCCAAGCACATTGAGATTTTGACTACCTCTTCCTGAGTCGTCACCTTCTTCTAGGTGAGTGGGACTGATATATGGGGGAGTAGCCCCATAATAAACCACTCTCTATGGTGCATGTCCTAGATTTGGAACATCATCCTATCTAATAATATTTAGAACCATTGGTCATAATCCCATACTGTATCTCCTTCCTTCTTCTTAATCTCCTTTATCTCAATGATACACTAGGATTCTCACTTAGGTTTATGAAATTCCCTAAGTAGATCCTGATTAATTTCGGACAAGGACCTTGCTTGTCCTACAGACACAGTGGCCTTATACTTTATATACCATGCCAAGGGTCTATCCCTGAATGTTTTCTCTAGTTTTGTGATCTTTGTTTCCTCATTAGTGATCCTCTTTATGGACCATATTTATTCACAAGTAAACCAATGTTGTTCAACATCATCTCTACTCGTTCCATGGAACATGGGAAACCTTAGTTTACTGTCTTGGTTCGCCATCCTTGAGTGAGACCTAGTTCCTCCTATCTAACTACTTGTAATCATACTTCCTGGTACCACTACTCTTCTAAGTGAAGAGGCATTGGATTCACCTTCTTCTTCACTCAACTCTTCTCCTTCTTCTTCTCTCAGTCTTACTCGAACTACTTCACTATTTGCTATTCTTTCTTCTTCATTAAAAATGTGCATGGGGGGTGGTACAAAGGGGGGATAAGTCCATCTTCTTCTAACATTTCTTGTGAGGTGACCCAAAGAGTTTCCTACTTGCAGCCGCACAAGACCATATTCAATCATCCATACATCTTCCTCACCACTAGGTAAGCTTCCATCTTCATCTTCTTTGGGTGCATCAACATGTTGCACTCCATTTTCTGATCCTATCTATGCATTTCCACTATGTGTGACATTTTCTTCTCCTACTAGCACACCGCTTCTCTATGTTCCAATCTCTTTTCTTTTCATCACACTAACTTCTCTTCTTATCAATGCATCACTACTCTCCATGACGATCTCCCTTCCCATTAGTGCACAACATATATGTGCTTAATCCTCCTTTCTTGTCTATGCACCACAAATATGTGCTCTTACTTATTCTAAGGTTATGACATTTTGCAACAGCCAAAGGGTTCATACTTCATCACCTGGGTCCTCACAACTACTATTGGTATCTTCTACGCCATGCCTTTTTGCGGGATTATCCTCATCTATGTTCCTCTCTAGAACAACATACTCCTCCACAATACCACTTAGTGCAGTTTCCTTCCTCTTCATTCTGGTCCTAACCCCTTGTCTCACACCCTTTTCTAACTCTTTTCTACTCCTCTACTCTACTTTTCTCCTCATCTTAACTCATCTTGTGCATCTCTCAACTCTTTTTCTCCTCTTCTCTTCTGGGTTCATTCCATACCTCACCTCACCTTGAATATTTATGAATCCTCCTCAACGGATCCATATTCTCTCTAACTTTCCCTCATCTTTGCAACCCTCCCCTACACTAGGGGAGTTTACTAAGACATTCTATCAACCTCCATGCACATTAGTCCCTTCTCTATGAACAACATTTTTATCCAAAGTGAAATTTCTTCTAGCATCCTCCTTCTTAGACCTTCCGTAAACTTTCTCTCATCCCCACTGAAAGAATTGGTGTATTCCGCAGTGCATTCAATAATGTAGCCTCATTTTAATAGAGAAAACTAAAAATCAATATCCCGAGTCCACTTGTTATCTACCACTTTCAATTCTTCAATATTGGCTTGATCCCAAACCATTGGCTCCAACAGCCATACAACCGAATTGATAGAAACTTTCCTTTTCAACCATTCTTGCAACAGACAAGGAAATTCAACAAATAAGAGCCCATGCATATCAGAGTAAATATTATCTTCCTTTCCATTGCTATGTATTCACCCCCAAGCCTTGAATCTCTCATAGGACAAGCTCATGTTCTTTTGTGGCAAACCCATCCTTAATTTCCTCCTTAGACAAGTGCCACCTCATCTCTTGCTTTCATCCTCCCATACAAGACTTTAGGTCCAGACAACAAAACCATTTGTTGGCATCGTTTTTCCATGCTTGTATGTGTCCTTCCTCGTGTTGGGGGATTTATACCCAGGGTTCATCTATAATTGACCAGAAAAAAACCCAAAGCATTGACATATCAATCTTCAACCGAGGCCAAAGAATGTCTTGCTCGAGATGCATAGTAGATCACATAGACCATAAGGTATTATGACGAGGAGGAGATAAATTTATACCACTATCCATCTAGACTAGTCTGCAAGAGATTCATATATGGTAAACTCATAAGGACTAAGAATTAAAATTGTACACACACATATTCAAATCATACATGATAAACATAGAATGGATCAGAACTATCATATATTTATTACTGGATCTATTCCATCACATCATAGATATACATTTCTTAGGAAAGATACATATGACAACCATAGAACTTCATATCTTCTCTATATAAATCTTCATAATTAAAACATACTATGCAATGCACCTTTGCTCAAAACTCAAACATACAACATAAATAGATATATATTCAAAAGAATTATCATATTACAACAAGCTCAGAGAAAGATCAATACTAAGGACTCAAATAATCTCAATTCCTCAATATCTAACTATCTGACCAAATGACTAGCTAACTAGCTATGTTTCTAATATTAGTTCTTCCTTTTATAGCTTTCGCTACTGGGGAGTGTTATCTCTTTCTTCTCTACTCCACCTGTTTTACTGAAAGAAACAAACTCACATGCTTCTGGTGTCTACCAACACTCCACGTCGATTTTCTGTATCAATGGCAATCTTAACTTTCTGGCTAGCTCGTCCTCTAGCTATCCCATGTCCCATGGTGCTGCTGGCAGTAATCATCTGGGAATATTTCCTGATGATTCTTTTATTGGTTCTGACGGACATCTTCTTGATTTTGGCACAATTGAAAAAACTTAGACTGGTGTGCACTTGGTATTTTTTAAGATTGGCACACAACCAGAAAAACTTGGTCTGGTGCACATTCTATATCATTCCTTCGACGTGTGAAAAACTACGGAATGAACATGCACAACATTATTTGTGCATGCGTGCAAAATTGGACCCAAAATTTTGGGTGCCAACACACATGCTAGATACCAACATGGAGTACGCATCCATAGCACCTTGAGTACATGGTCCACATCACCAAAAACCAACCATCGTTTGATAGGTAAATTTCCTCAATGAATGTTAGGGTTTTTTAAAAAATCCTTGCTGTATTTTTTCTTGTCCAAATAGTCAAGAAATGACATTAATATTGTTAGGAAACCAAAGGATTCTTTCCATTTTCCCAAATTCATTAAACCCTTATTTCTATCTATATATGATCCCTAGAAAAAATTTCATATGTCACTCACTAGAAGCTAGTTTTCGACTTGTCAAACCCTTATCACACCTGCAAATGAGGATTTTAACAATGGTTTTTTCAAACACCAATCAATTTAATAAGCACAATGGCCATCCCTATTCACCACTCCTTCTTGGCCAATCATTTTGGGGGTTTTCTATTATTTGACTCTTTGCAATTTTCATAAGAATTTTAAGGAAAAGAAAAACCTATTCCCAAGTGGGTGGAGTCACTCTGAGTGCATAAGAAGTCGGCACCCTTTTCCAAATGTACCCTTCTCTTCCCTTTCCCTCGCATTTTGATCTGTGTTGGTCTACACAGATACTGCATCATGGTTGATCATATATGTGATCATGAAGTTACATGATACAAAACAAATGAATCCCTACCGCAATCATAGGGAGGAATTTTTTTCCTAAAATAGAAAATGAGTTTAAACATGATCGAATTGATTTAGGGTGGGCTAGGCTATAAAGTAACATTATTGAGCACCAAATACTAGCCAATCATCTAGTAAAACCTCATTTCTCCCTTTTCTATTTCTTCTCTATGCAATCAAAACATTACCTTCCAGGGAAACTACAACATGGTTTATTACTAATCCATCAAATAAATCTATCCTGAAGATGGCCATTAATAGAAGATAAGATCATATTTTTCCGAAATAATATTTTTTTTATATAGGAAACTGCACTCTTTTGAAAATATTAACCATGCTAATATCTAATTTTCTTGATATGGGTGAGGTGAAAGATCCATATATAGAAACTGGGAGGACTAGAAGTGGCAAAGAGGTTATCATTGAGTCCAGTCTAGATAGAGAAGAGGAGGAATAAAATGTTATTACTTTAGGTCCTATACATAATGATACCATTTACTCCATCGACAATACTATGGTTTACCAATGGGGATAAATCTACCAAATTTTTCAACAACATTCATACCTAGATTTGTTGGATGATGACCAAGATCAATGTGTTTACCAAATGATAAAACATTCCCATCTCCATAAAATAGGTGCACACCCTATTGTATTCTAATGCATAGAGGCCATCTCATGGATCATTCACCAGGTATATGTAGACAACATATTAATCAAATACACTCAAGGGAAGGATATCTCATCATTCTAGACTTCAATCTTGAACACATAATATAAGCTTCCCAAAGAATAAAATGAACTTAGAGAATATTGGATGCTTTATTTTCCTTTGGACTGTAGAGAGGTGATGAAGAATTTATGGGTTCTAAGGACAAAATTCAAGGAAAGGAAATATTGACTTATCCCACCGGGATGCTAAGGACCCCATAAATATTTGTTGTATTTTTCCTATGAAAAACTTTATGGAGAGGAAATTACCATGAATTTCAAATAATCATGGGTCCCTTTGATGCACACAATCACAACAAATGGCCATATTGTTAAGTACCAAAGATCTGAATACAAAATACCATAATAGTACCAAAGATATCTGAATACAATTACCACACAAGATATATGGAACAATATAGAAAACCACCACTTTATTATATCAAAACCCTTGAGGTAGGGCAATACCATACAATGGATCAGATTATGGAAGAGATCATCTCCTATTCACTTGCCTCTTCGAGGGGGAATCCTCCTATTGAGCTACCACTCACAATACAATACTTCTCTTCATATCACATTACATTGCTTGAACCCATTTATATAGTGCTACCAACAACCTAAGATCATTCTATAGGATGAAGCTTCTAGTAAGTCCTCTTACATTTATTATATCTAACTACCATATTGGGCCTTATTTAATAATATAGTGGATCTAGTCAACCTTACATTGAGTGGCTTCCACTATTATCACTATGGGCCCTCTGGGTCCCCCACTACCTCTCTAAATACCTAACATTCCATCCCCCTTATGAAAGCACTGTCCTCAACGCTTTTTATGAGGGTGTACAACCTTATACCAGGGTCTCATGGATAAGTGTGGGTGCAAAGTTATGAACTCTGCAATCTTGTTGTCGTCACAAAAACCCCCCAAAAATGATTGATTTTAAATCAACTATATCTTCACTTTGGGAGCTTCGATTTGGGTGATTTTTTTTTTGAAATCAATTATTTTTTAAAGAGGAACAAAGATATGTAATTTGTTTTAGCAAATTCAGCCTCCAGGTGCTACAGAAATTAAAAAATGGTGTCATCGTCCGCTAAAAAACCCTGAAAAGTTGCATATTTTAAAACTTCAATAACTTTACTTCTCGGACTTTGTTTCAGATGAATTTTTTTTAATTGGGTTTTTTTTCTAAGAGGAACTTAGATATACAACCAGTCTCTGCAAATATTGCACAAAAATACACATAAATCATCTGTAATGTCGCGACCCTCTTTGGAAAAAAAAAACTGCAAAAATAGAAAACAACATTTTCCCACAATTCTTGCCAAGGAAAGTGTTACGATACCAATTGTTAAGTACCAAATACCTGAATACAAAATACAACAATAGTACCAAAAATATTTGAATAAAATCACTGGACAATATATATAGAACAATATAGAAAAACACCACTTTATTATATCAAAACCCTTGAGGTAGAGCAACATGATACAATGGATCCTATTATGGAAGGGATCCTATCATGTTCACTTGTCTCTTCGAGAGAGCATCCTCCTATTGAGCTACCACTCACAATACAATACTTCTCTTCATATCCCATTGCATTTATTGAACCCCTTTATATAGTACTACCATCACCTAAGAACATTCTAGAGGAGGAATCTTCTATAAGTAGAACCTTCTAAGAAGTCCTCTTACATTTATTATATCTAACTACCCATTTATTATATCTAACTACCATAGTGGAACTTATTTAATAATATAGTGGACTTAGTCCACCTTACATTGGATGGCCTCCACTACCTCTCTAGCTACCTAACATTCCATCCCCCTTATGAAAGCGTTGCCATCAATGCTTGTTATGAGGGTGGAAAACCATATACCAGGGTCACATGGATAATTGTTGATCCGAAAATATATTTTACACGACTATGGTTGAGTTATTAAGCATGTTTTGATTAACCAATTAGGAAGCTTAAAGAAAGAGGAAGAAATTATAGAAGAAGTATGCCATCCATATAAACATGTACAGAACTGAAATGAAGCATAAAAAATTAGCAAACCATAACACCAATGTGATAACAGAGTTCGACAATCTCACCTACGTCTGCGGGCTTTTGTCTCAATGCGTGAGGCTTTCTTATTTCTTTTCAAATCTCAATAAGTAAATCACAACAGTGCGGAAATGTTACAAAATTGATCTGGTCTTTTTCTACCGGATCTCAAGAACCCAACAGAAGAAACGAAACTCAAATCGGATGACCGGAGCTCCCATAAATGGCCCGCAAAGGTGCGCTTCTCAACAACTTCCCTACATAAAAATGGCTTTGGCTTGGCAAATTTTCAGCATAAAACTTCTCTGAATGTCCTCCCTAGCCTCAAGAAGGCCTGTTTTATATATATCTGGAGTTGATAACCATGTCCCAACTCCCCCCCAAGATTTGGCCTCAAAAAGGGCCCAATATCCCCCAATATTGGACAAAATCTCCAAAAACAGGCCTAAAAATCACTGAAAAATCATATCCTATGGTTAAAAAACCACTTTTTTTGCAATAATATTGGGCTAAGCTCCTTTTCCAGGGCACACGCCCCCTAAATATGGTCACATGGCAATAAAAGGCCAAGTGCCATCCCCTAAGGGTTGCGCGCTGGCCTTTAGCCCGCATATAATGGTCACATGGTGTATTTTCATAGGACTGTGCCCCAAATTTCACACCTGGGTTATGGTCACTACCCCTGAGTCATATGGTGGGCAGGTGCATATAATCTACGCCCCTTGTTGACTGTGTAGTGGAGCGCCCCCCCAATCGACAGTTGTGGTGCTATGGCATGGATGAATCCGCGAGCTTGAGTTGGAGTGTAGCCAGAGGTTAAGCCTTAGATCGTGTCCCCCCCGCACCTTTTGTTGGATCCAATTGGTAAAGCGCACCCGTATGGTTGTAGTCACATAATATAATAAAACTCATGGGATGGGGCTTGGCCCCAACCCCCTTCCGCCTCCATTACATTAAAACACACTTTATATACAATAAAGCAGACTTTTTATAACAAGTCCCTCCCAAGGCGCGTTGGCTATTCGAACTTCCCCAAGGAATTTCTCCTACCAAGAGGTCATGAGGTCTAATCCCATGAGCTCCAAAAATTTTGATCAACCATCAAATGATAGGGTGCCATGTGGCACTGTTTAATTTGCCTGAGAATGTGCCACTTGTCAACATCTGATTGGATCACTATCATCTACCCAGTCAGTCTGTTGTTGCACTGCCATGTGTCTCAATTATACGTCAACATGAAATCATGCTGACATCAACATTAACTTTTTTCTAGTTGACCGTTGACTTTTTGCTTGTTTGGGAAAACGAACAGAATGCGATATCAGGAGCATACGATGTCCGTTTAAGCCCGTTCAAGTTGCATTGGGTTTGTATCGATGAGTCCTACACACGCGTCCATTTTGAAGACATTTTGAGAAATTTTAGTTTTAGGCCTTTGTGAGCCTTGTTAGGCTCCTGGATCCGATTCTGGATCAATTGTGGACCATAATTCTAAAGAAGACTATAGAACCATGGTCCCATGTATAAATGTGAGCCACTATGCTGAAGTAGTTGAACTGCCACTGTGAACCTGGGTCCCATGTCCAAGTGCTCATGTGAAATCCACGTTGAAGATATTGGAACTTGGGAACCAACTAAAAATGATGCTCTAAAGATTGACACTTGTCACGTGGATCGAAATATTTAGAACCGACAAAACATGCATTCACTACGACTAGAGAATAATAAAACTGAAGAGGAATATGCATAGAATGATCATGTTTACTCTCCAGGAAGTTCTCTACCCGAGGGGGAGTAGAGTCATCAAATAGAAAATGGAAGTGGTTGTCATCCCAGAAATGACAACTATTCATATACCAATCATCACAATCGTCCTCCAAAGCATACCGAGCATACACTTCTTAATGATATCCATCCATGATATTCATCCATGGTGTTCACCAAAGTATATTTCTCATGGATGCTTGCCAAGGACTCATGAATACTACGAAAACCATCCCCGAGACCTTCTTGAAAGTTATGCAATGTGTCATGCATTTGGTATTTGAATGCTTCAATCATGTGTAGAATTTCCTTGAGGGTTTGAGAGTGAACATCCATTAGAAACACCACATAAAATATACCAAAATAAAGCTCTGGAAATTCTCTATCTAATGGGTCTGATCTTGTAGCAATTTGAGCACCCTATGAAAAGTTATGGACTCTGCAGTCTCATTGTCATCATGAAAAACTCCAAAAAAACATTGATTTTAAATCAATGATATCTTCACTTCCGTAACTTTGATTCAGACAATTTGTTTTTGGAATTTGGGTGAAATTGTGAGAGGAACTCGGATCTATAATTGTTTTTGGAAAATTCATCTCTAGCTGCTACAAAAATCATAAAAATCACGTGGTTGTCCACAATTCTTTCCAAGGAAAGTGCTATGATACCAATTCTTAAGTACCAAAGACCTGAATACAAAATACCACAATAGTACCAAAGATATATTAATCCAATCACCACACAAGATATATGGAACAATATAAAAAACCACCACTTTATTATATCAAAACCCTTGAGGTAGGGCAACACCATACAATGGATCCTATTATGGAAGGGATCCTCTCCTCTTCACTTGCCTCTTCGAGGGGGAATCTTCCTATTGAGCTACCACTCACAATACAATACTTTTCTTCATATCCCATTACAATAGAACCTTCTAGTAAGTCCTCTTACATTTATTATATCTAACTACCATAATGTGCCTTATTTAATAATATAGTGGATCTAGTCCACCTTACATTGAGTGTCGTCCACTATTATCACTATGGGCCCTCTAGCCCCCCCACTACCTCTCTAGATACCTAACACATAGTTTCCAATGGGCTGCTATCCTTTTTTCCACCCTAGAGGATACCATATCAACGACAAAAAGCACAGTGCTAGGGAAACATCCAAAATTCCATATGCCATCCTACTTATTGGATATCCTCTGTTTAGTGCACACCTTCTCAACCATGGGATGACAATGGAAACTAAGTGATCCCCCTATTCACGTCTATTTCCAAGACTTATGGGAGCACAAAAACCACATTCACTATCACAAGATATGTAAACATTTAATGATTCCCTTGTTCCTATTACTTTTATGTGCTCCAACACCTTGTATGCTAGAAAAGGAAATGCAGGCCCTCGACAAAATTGGGAATTGGTATGTGTTATATCATGGGACATACATAAGGATCTATGCATCAACCAAATCCCCACACTTGTTCCTAAGGTTTGTAACTGACAAGCTATTTCTATAGGAAGTGGCATATAACACTCTCATCCATGGAGTTGGAGCAACCGTCATCGGGGACACGAAAATACCATGGCCTCCAATGTCTTTCTAGGTGGGATCCTACAGCTTCAAAGATGGAAAGGAAACATAGGCTAAAGCAGATAACTTGGAAAATTTTCCATTTCGGGGAGGAAATATTCCACGTACACGATCCCCTTAAAGTTTTCAATCGACACTATCATATTTGCAATTATATATGGCCTTATGAAATTGAAGTATGGAAAGATGAAGAAATTTATAGAAGAGCTACAAACTATGATGAAATAATTTACAATATGAGGGGCATCACCAAAACAAAGAGGATACAACTGAAAAGGAGAAGGAAAAAAATGAGTTACATCTAAAGTAGAAGCTGAAAAGGAAATACTAGAAAAAGAAGTTGAAGCACTGAGCCTTCAATAAGAAGCACCAACATTATCAGTAGAAGTAGATAGACAAAGAAAAGAAAAAAAAAGAATAGGAGAAGATGAGAATCCGAAGAGAGTAAGAAGAGAAATTGAAGTATGACAAAGAAGGAAGGAGAAAGAAGAAGAATAAGAAGACAAGAAATCCTAGGAAAATGTTCGAAATATCGATCCCATGCACATCGATCCTCCTGAGTTCACTTTTGGAACAACCTTAACTGGAGGACACTTCCCTCTAGGAGAAATGGGATTGGGAGAGTTTACCCCCTTTAAATCTGATTAAGGATTCTACTATAATTTAAATAAATTTAATGACTAAAAACACTAAACATGAGAAATTAAATAATTAAAGTGAAAAATATAGTTCTATAATTTTTTCCATGTTTGTGAATGTGGTTAGTGCACAAGATTTTTAGTACCAGTCTAGATTTATCTTAACCCCGACCTATCAATCACCGAGAGGGATCAAATCTCTCAAGGTGCAAACCTCTTTTAGAGTGCAAAACTTGAGGGAAGGTTTACACCTAGAGAGATTTCTTTCCTCGATGTTGTGCTTGACAGATCCAAAATTAAGATGGATCTAATTTGATTTATAAATATTATATTATATATTAAAATTTTTAAATATATAATAATAATGATGATAATAATAATTTTAAGATTAAAATTTAATTATACATATTTATTTATATATATTATTTAATAATTAAATTAATAATATATTGATTATATTATTTGAAACTTTTAATTAAAAACTAATGTTATTTTAAGCTAAAATCATAAAGCTATAGATTAGGCACATAGAATAAAGGTGATGAATTTTCCTTAAATAAGAAATGTGGATATATTAATTTTTTAATATACAATGCAATCACAATCACAATCGTTTTTGTATGTGAAATTTTCATACTCTATTTTTCATCCCATTTCATGTTTCTTATTGGTTGTAACATCATAGTACATCATGGGGAGACAAACATGTATCTAACAAAGATGTAGAGATGCATCACATAAGAGAGAATTTCCCACACATTTATTACATTTACAATGTTGTACCTTTAACTATGAAATAAAAAACTGCTATAGAAATTAAATGCTAAATGCCTAGATTATTGATACAATTTTTATATCGAGACACATTATAATAAAGGAATCCCATAGATTTACTTTGTTTCTCAAGTGGAGCATGCACATTCCCAAGTCAATAACCAAATAATCCTCTCATGGATAGACACTATTAAAACTGTTGTGTATTCCAACAGAGAATGAACACCTTCAGTAACCACTCATAGAACCAAATCAAATATCAACACAATGATGTTTTATCGTGGTAAAACCAAAATATCCATGACCCCAATGATTGTGGCCACTTGGAGCAATTTATCAATGCAAAAGAAAAATATTACAGAGAGATTTACAAGAGATTTTCTCACAATCGATCACCGGAAAAATACCCTCCATGCTCTTTAAATAGAGAACATGGACCAATAGAGTGTTAAATGATGGATCAATGTAGTCATTAAGATCAAGGATAATATGAATTGATGGATCACTATATGACGGGAACATATCGTGACCGTTGAATTCCCTAAATACAAATGCATACTAAAGAAACACACTTTTACCGAATGACACATTTGACCAAATTGATCTTAATCGACTCCTAAGTGTCTAAATATCCTAACATCCCCCCTTAAGAAAAACTTGGGATAGGATTGAAGGATTTACAAAGGTTAAACAATAGGAGAAGGAAGGAGGAATTAGGGTCTATCCCCCCTTAATGAAAACTTCCTGAAATCCTAACATAGATCGAAGTTTGGAAAACTTAGCTTCTGTAAGAGACTTTGTGAAAATGTGTAGAACTTGATCTTCTGTAGGGAAAAAGAGTACTTCAATAACTATATCATGAATGATATCTTTGATGAAGTTCATGTGTAGCTTGGTGTGTTTGTTGCGTTGATGATTGAACTGGATCTTTGGGGAGATTGATGGCACTCTAATTGTTTCACCAAAGGGTGGTTAGATGTTGCTGCTAGAAGCCAAAATAAAAAAGGATCTGTCAAAGATACAAGGCTTCTTGAATTGCATTAATTATTTCTCAGTACTCTACTTCTACTGAAGAAAGAGAAATATCCTATTGTTTCTTACAGTCCCAAGTGGAAGCTCCTTAACCAAGGTTGAAAACATAACTTGTAGTAGACTTTTTATCATTAGGGTTGTCATACCAATATAAATTAGTGAAACCAACCAATAAAGGAATCCCCCTTGAGATGTAATTTATCCTGAACTAAACTGTACCCCAGACATACCAAAGTATCCTTATAACTTCTTTTTAATGGCTTTCATGGGGTGTTTTCATATACTAGGCAACAAGACCAACAACAAAGTAAATATCAAGACAATTATGAGTCAAATATAAGAGGTGACCAACTAACTGATGGTATAAAGTGGTATCAACTTCAAGATAAGTACAAGTGGCAACAAGTTTGAATCTAGACTAGAAGGGAGAAGGGGATGGTTTTGATTATTCCATGTGAAAGAGACAAAGAAGTGATGAAGAAGGTCACAAGCATACTTAGACTGGGAAAGGAAAATTCCTTTATTAGTTTACAAAACTTGGAGGCCAAGGAAATAATGTAAATAGACTAAGAAAATCATTTCTTATTTCTTCTTAAGGATGGATTTCACATGGGTCAAAAGTTTAAGGTCACTACCAATGAGGATAAGAACTTCAACATAAATAACAAGGATTATGATATGGCTTTCCACTTTCTTGGTATAGATATTAGGATCAAAATGACATCTAGAAAATCCGGTGTCAATATGAAAGTTGTCCATTTTGACATACCGAGATCAAGGAGCTTTCTTAACATCATAAAGAAATTTCTTAAGGCGACAAACAAGGCTAGAGTCATTTTGGACATATCCAGGAGGTTGTTCCATGTGGATTTCTTCTTGAAAAACCCCATGAAATAAGGAGCATCTAACATCCATCTGATGGACCTCCCATTTATGTGAGGCAACAAGGGCTAGAACAAGGCTGATGGAATTCATTTTGGGTACAGGGGAAAATGTTTCATTATAATCTATTCCTTCAACTTGAGAGATTCCTTTGGAAACTAATCGAGCCTTGTGTCTTTCAACACTCCCATATGATGCATATTTAGTTTTGTATACCCATTTTCATTTGCCAAGTTTTCTTCCTTTTGGAAGAAGTACAAGATCCCAAGTATCGTTTTCCATTAAAGAAAAATACTCTTCATTCATTGTTGTATCCCAATCTGGATGAGTTGAATCTTCTGCAAATGTCTCTAGATCACGAGTCTCTGAAACTTGATCCAAAAGAGAATAGGCTTACTGAAACTTTGAACGTGTTTGACACTGATATAGAGGATCACCAACAAGATCACCAACTACTTCTCAAGTTGAATGGACCCATGTGGGAAGCGGTGGTAGTAGTGCAGGTTCATGTTCAATAGACTCATCTAGAGGAAGGTAAGTAGGAAGAGGTGGATTTTGATCTTCACTATCATCATATGAAGAAGAAGAAACTAGAATATGAACAAAAGATGGCACAAACATTGAAAATGGCTTGTAGGCCGAAGTAGGAACAAACATCGAATTAGGCTTGTAGGCCATGAGAGTTACATCAAATTTAACATATATTATAATATTGATTTCTTTGGAATGAGGTTGAAGGAGTCTATAACATTTGACATCTTCAGAATGTCCAACAAAAATACACTTCTCACTTTTAGGATGTAAAGCTTTCCTTTAGATTTACATCAAATTTAACATATATTCTAATATTAATTTCATTGGAATGAGGTTGAAGAAGTCTGTAACATTTGACATCTTTAGAATATCCTACAAAAATACACTTCTAACTTTTAGGCTGTAAAGATTTCCTTTTCTCATCAGGAATGTGAACCTATGCTACACTGTCGAATACATGGAAGTGACTTACATCTAGCTTAATTTTATTTTATGCTTCTTCCAATGTTATGGTTTTTAGAGCCTTTTTGGTAGTGTTATTTACTATGTTATTTTCACAGTTAATGGATTTCACCCAATAATTAAGACTTAATCCCTTAGATTGGATCATACAATTAGCCATTTCTCTTAATTTGCGGTTCTTTCTCTCAGCAACACCATTTTGTTGTGGTGTGTATGGAACATTGTGTTGCATTTGGATTCCCTGTGCGGTGCAGTAACTTGTAAATTTATTGTTCACATATTCGCCTCCATTATTTTTTCTTAACCTTTGAAGTTGATGTCCAAATTGTTTTTTTGCAAGGGCCTTGTAGGCTAAAAGCTTGTCAAAAAATTAGCTCTTAAGTTTTAAGAAGTAAACCTAAGTGCATCTGGAAAAGTCGTCGATGAAAGTTAAGAAATACTTGCACCTAGAAAAAGAAGGAGATGAAAATGGACCACACAAGTCACTGTGAACAAGTTGCAAAGGGGTCGAGACGTGCCAAGAGGCACGCTTGTCAAAATTGTCTCAATGATGTTTTCCAAGAACACAACAGACACAAACACCATCTCTGCAAGAAACCAGAGGAAGACCAGTCATCATCTGTTGATTACATAATTGCTGCAGTGAGTGATAATTTAGATGACCAAACTGCTCATGCCAAATTTTGTTCAATTCATCACTATGAGAAACAAGAACTGATGGAAAATATATGATCCAAAGTTGTCAAACTTGTACAACATGGAAATATCATCAACAATTTCAGTTGCAATAACATGCTCAAGATTTTTTAGATCCTTGATTACAACTTGGTGAGGTGAAAACTCTACGGTTTTACCTTCACCCAAACAAGTGATTTGATACATTGATAGAAGGTTGTAGGAAAAACTTGGAACACATAATAAATCATTGAAATTACCATTATCTACTTGAACTATTCGAGACCCTACAACACTAAGATATTTATCATCACCAACAAATATTTTCTTGGTGTTACATTCATTTAGAGCAGAAAATATGGATTTATCCTTATCCATATGATAAGGTGATCCAGAATCAATAAGTCACTCATTAGAAGAAGAAGAAGAAGAAGTTGTATTGAAGGAGAAACTGGAAGCAGAGAGTGCATGCCCATGAGAAGAAGAAGAAGAAGAAGTTGTATTGAAGGAGAAACTGGAAGCAGAGAGTGCATGCCCATGAGAAGAAGAAGAAGAAGATGATGATGAATCAATATTGATGTTGTGCTTCTTCATCGTTACTTCTAATGCTTTCATCTTCTTAAAACATTTGGACTCCACATGACCATCTTTCCTACAAAAGTTGCAATGTTTGTCAGTCTTCTTACTTTTGGATTTTGCTCCTTTTTCATCATTTGGAGCAAAAGTTGATGCTTCCATCTTCTTAAAACATTTGGATTCCACATGACCATCTTTCCCACAAAGTTGCAATGTTTGTCAGTCTTCTTACTTTTGGATTTTTCTCCTTTTTCACCATTTGGAGCAAAAGCGGGTAGACATGGTTTGGGACCCTTGTTTTTCTTGTTTTTGTGGCAAAGATGTTGCTTCTTGGGATTCTTGGATTTATCTTTATGTTGAACCACTAAGGATTTGTTGGAGGTACCTGTAGTGCTAATCACTCCAAGTTGCAGAAGCTTATCTTTCTTTTTAATCAAATCATCACAAAATGACTCAAGAGTGGGTTTTTTATAAGAAGTCCCTAGAGCTTCTCTGGTGGCATAAAAGGTAGATACAAACACTGGATATGCACTACCAATATTAGCAAGAATAATATTTATAAAATTCTCATCATCCAAATTTATTTTACACTCTTAGATAAATAGTCTTCAATGCAAAGAAAAGCATTTGGACTTAAAGTCATTATCCGATTTTCTATCTGGCGGGATCGAATAATATTATGTTTACCAAACACAAATTCAAGTTTTTTCCAAGCTTCATCAGGGTCATCGATTCCTTGAAGGTGAAACCTTAAATAAGGAGAGATTGACATTTCGATCAATCCACGTGCTTCATCATTCTGATTGGCCCATTTTACTTTATTTTCATCATCAATGGGCTATTGCACTTTTCCCAAGGTAATTCAGTAAAATCCTTTACTTCTTAATACATTCTCCATATGGGATTTCCATGAGAAGTAGTTGGTATTGGTAAGAAAAAGATCACTAGGAGAATCCATATTAAATATGAAGAGAATATGGATTTAAAAGTTGAAACTAATCATCTGGATGGAAAGATTTCAAAAAATTAAACCATTTAAAAAAAATAGCACTGAAAATGGACTTCGAATATGAAAGTTACGTTGTTTTGAAAAAAACGAATAATCAGTAACCAAACAACCACGTGGCAAGTAGAAGTTGATCCACACGGTGATACCCCTCTTTCCAATAACCTCACTTTTACAAATAAGTTGCTTATGAAGTGACCCACTTTTATAGAATAAGCGAGTATCATTTTTATAATGAGTTACTTTATAGATGAAAGTTGCATGCAAAATCAATAATTTAAAATAAAATATTAAAGCTACTTATACTGATTCACTTTTATAATTTAAGTGAAATACACTTTACAATGGATGCATGAACTTTTTCAAAAAAAAGTAACAAAAAAGAGACTTGAACTCAAAACCTCTTACTTAATAAAGAAACATTTAACCAAGTGAGCTCGTGCAAAACACATGATATTGTCAAGAAGTAGGACTGGGGGTGTTGTTGTTGTTGTGAAAGACAACATTGGAGAGCGTGCTAAAAAATACTCTTTTCACAGAAGACAATTTTTTCACTTGTTGATGGAAACAAGCATTAGATCTCAGTTAGCTTACCTGAAAAATGCAAGTTTTCCCTCTGTTTCTGATTTACCGAGTTTGCACAGAGCACACGCCAAAGATCATACGCAGACATGAAAACTTTTTCCTCTCTATTTATGATTTGTCGAGATCGTACAAAGCGTGAGGAAATGAGCATACACAGATCGAAAAGAGTAGCAACCCAAAAATAAATAAATAAAACTGAAAACTGAAAAAAAAACTAAAATATTATCTGTGCACAAATTTAAAAGGGCGTATTCAAGATTTCTACCTTCGGATCTAACTGAAATGGTCATATCTTGGGTAAACAAAAACATTTTCGAGTGAAATGAAAGGCATTCCTAAGAATTCTCTGGATGCAACACAATAGTTCTCTTAGCCCATAAATGTATGGAAATGGCAGAAACTAGAGATGCGACAACATGGCTTCAAGATCTCGATCTACAACGAGAGAGGGTATTCAAATGGGCTCTGATACCGTGTTCGACAACACAAGTATTCTGACAGAGGAAGAAGACCTTCAGTAACCAATCACACAACTAGATCAAAGATCAAGACACTAATTTTTTGATGTGGTAAAATCCCTATGGGGAAACATCCACGGCCCCAACCAATGTGGCCACTTGGAGCAATTTGTTAATGCAAAAGAAAAACATCATAGATAGATTTACAAGAGAGTTTCTTACAATCGATCATCAAAAAATGACCCTACATGCTCTTTGAATAGAGATCATGGACCAATCGAGTGTTAAGCTAGGAATCATTGTATCCATTAAGATAAAGAAGAATATAAACCATCACATCACTCTATGTCGGGAACATATCGTGACTGCCAGATTACCTAACTACAAATGCATACTAAATAAACACACTTTTACTTAACGACACATTAGACCAAGTTGACCTTAACTAACTCCTAAGTGTCTAAATATCCTAACATTTATGTTATCGCTCGATGAGGACATCTACACCAGCTTCCATGAAATGATTTGTAACAATTTTTTTATCATAGTAAAGTGTTATTCACAAAATTCGCGAAAACAATAATTACGGCAATAGGAAGAAGCATTGACAAATTAAACAGAAGGACTTTTATAGTTAGAGAAAAACCTATGTCTCGTTAAAAACTCCAAGATAGATTTTATTGGTTTTAGAATGTTGAAATCTGCAAGAAGCAGAAACAATTATGTACAACACTACTCCTTCAATTGATAAGATATTGGGATAAATTGTATTTGATATATGTGTGTGTATGTGTGCACGCACACGCTAATTGTTCAAAGTGTAATTTAGCCAACTTGTATGTTTTTTTTAATATATATATATATATATATATATATATATATATATGACAACATCTCTCCCCTACTAAGTATAAAGTACCTCTTGATGCAATTATAAAAAAATAACTTCTAATTTAGGATGCAATTAAGTATTTTATTATTAAATATATAAAATATTATTTTTCCCTAATACAAATTTGGCAGAGGTTATTTTTTTAAATCATCAAAACTTAAAATTTATTCTCATTAATTTAGTTCTTTCCATGTTCATGTTCGTGAATGCGATTAGCACGTAAGATTTTTCTTATTGTAAAGTAATAACTTTTAATTTATGATAAATGTAAATACATTATTATTAAATATATACGATGTAATTTCTTATTTTATAAAATTTTAAATAAAATAAATATTTTATTTTCAATTATTAAATCTTAAAATTTATTCTCGTTATTATTTTATTCGTATATATATTAATCATCTTCAAATAATATGAAAAATTATTAATAATGAATTGGTATTTACGTATTTTATGGATATTAAAAATGTGATGAATATTTGTGTTGGTAACATTAAAGAAAGAAGGGTGTTGAATATTTCATAAAGGATGCTCTCTCATGGGCACATTATAATTCTAGTCGCAAAGTCATGAAAACAACAATTAATAGATACACATTGAATAAACTCCCAACATAAATGAGATAAACATAAAATTTATGTTATTCAATGTAATGGTTTTCATTATTACATCCACGGGGTTTAATTAGTTTTTTTGTTGGAATTATTAATCTTATTTGTTTTATCTATATTAATGTGTGGTATTCGATCATATCAGAAGGTTGTGGTTTGTTATTGTGTTAGTTATTGAGAGAAATAGTTTATCTTTATGTGAATAATTTTTGTTTATTTATTTTAGGATGTTGTTTAAAGTAATTGTATATAAAAAATTCTCTCCAACTAATTGGATCCTATTTTGATATGTGGTTGAGATATTTTATCAACAAATTGTTAGAGTGTTAAGATAGTCGGTCTATCTTGGGACATAGCTTGATATGTTTATATGTGTATACTTATTTTGTTGAATAAAACACTCAACAAAGTTTTGATATGTGTAGGAACAATGTCTACTCTCTCATTTCTCTACAAGGTATTAGAGTTGGTATGGGTCTAATTCTGTAATGAGAGTGGTCCTTGATCATGCAAATTTCACATTGTTAATTTTATGTAGATCTAAGATTAAGATAAGCGAGTAGATTGTTTATGTAAGTGACTGTTATGGTGTATACATGGAACATAGTTACCGATTTAACGAGAACTGTGACCTCAAAACGAGAACTCTAGCCCTTAAAATCCATATTTTTGCATAAAAAACATGAAAATCAACCCCCAAATCAAAAAGTGGTGCTACCAGTAACACCATTTTTTAAAATGGGGTCAAAATTACAACATTTTTCGAACATGGCCTTCGAAACTCAAACAGTAGCTCAGAAAAACCTTAAAATCAACACTTAAATAAAAAAGTGATGCTACGTAAAACAAAATGTTTTTTTCTAAACATGAAAATCATAGCTATTTACGACCTAATTGAAATTGTGATATTGAAAACAAAACCCTATGTAAATAAACAACCCAAAATTGGACTTCAAATGGTCCTTGAAAATTTATTTACAATTTTTTTTTTCATTTACATTAAAAAACAAATAAATAGAAAAAACAAAATCTTAGCAATTTTTTTTTTTTAAACACATTTAAAAATATATATTCTAAATTCAATTAAAAAAATAAAAATAAAAGATTAAAAAACAAAG
>ML803824.1:222720-233200 GCA_009831015.1 Picea engelmannii | reverse complement strand
TTTTTTCTAATTTTGTATTAAATTTTGTAGTTTAAGTGTGTTAATTTGTTTTTTTTAATATATATTTTTAATTGTTCTTTGTGTTTTTGAAACCTTTCTAAAGTTTGTAGGTTTTAAATTTGGTTTTTTTTTATCTTTTTTTTTTGTTTTTTAGTTTAGTTTATATATTTGTTTTGTTTTTTGGTGTTTTTTTTATCTTTTTAGTTTTTTAAGTTTCTCTTTAATCTTTTTTATTATCTAAATTTACTTTTTACTTTTACTTTTTATTTTTTAAATTTAGTTCTTTTATTTTTCTTAGTTCTTTTTAGTTTTTAATTTATATAAAAAAAATGAATTATATTTTTTTTGTTAAATAAAATAGTGTTATTTAAGTAAAATTGTTTTCCATGTATTGAAGTAAAGGTAAACAATGTGTTAAGAATGATGTTTTCCACTATATTTAAAAGTATGGAACGATAAATTAATTAAGGAGACACAATTATATGAAAAATCGTAACTTCAAAAAAGTAAATGGTAAAAAATATTTTTAAGATTGAAAGAAGCATGGAAAAATGACCAAGAACACCCTTGAATAAAAAATAAAATAAAATAAAAATTGAAAAAAATGAAAATAGATGAAAAATAAGCATTTTAAAAAAAAAGTGGAAACATTGTGGATCGTAAAATTTAAAATATCGAAAAACCACCAAAAATGGGAGAGGGGGTGCTACCGGTAGCACCATTTTTAAAAACAGGGTAAAAAATTGGACCGCCCAAAAAACGAGAACTTTATAGAGTTCTCGTTAAGTTGGTAACTATGTTATGTCTATTTGTTCTACCATTGTTTGCAAATGGTGTTGTATTTGATCCTTGATCATTTGAATTTGGAACATTCACCTTGATATATGCATGAAAATCCCTGTTGTGTGAGACTAATATACAATAGAACATCCCATGTGATGCTTGTATATTGTTGCACCATTGGTTTGATTGATGTTGAGAGAAATGGAGAATGGTTGGCTCTAGCTCCATGATGGTTAGAGGGTGGTTCATTGGAGCTCCATTTTGAATTTTTCTTTGATATATAAGGAGTGTATATTGGCTAGGATCAAACCTAGTCTATTGGGCTCAGTGTTGGATCTGTTGGTGTAATGTTTGTGGCATATCTAGTATGGTGTGCATGGAAGCTAGGATCACTTGGTAGATGGTGTGTTAATTGTTGTGACATTTTCTAGGGTTTTTCTTTCTATTGAGGTGTTGGAACATTCTTGTTCTTGTTGGTACACTAAGTGATCTGAATTCAAAAATTCCTCATCAAAGCTAGATTTCATTGAATTTTTTTTTATTTTTTTTCAAAAATATATTAGATATATTTGTATGTTCTTTGATTACAAATATATATTTATAATTCTTTAATATTTAATTTTAAAAAATAAAAATAACTGTATATAAATTTTTATATTTAGTTAGTAAACCTTAATATATATAAGAGTGAATAAACCATAAACTTAAAAAATAATCCCTTAAAATTTGAAGATACCAAATATATTCACATTCAACAACACAAGAATGTAGAAAAAGAACCCTTAAGGTAGGGTAACACCATCAATTACTCTTTATGGAATGAATCACTCCAGAAGCCATGTTTGTACAAGAAAATACATCCAATACATTTTAAATTCAATGATACTCATGTGTATTTATACTTTCTCATGAATATTTTTAGGGATCTATGAAAACTACTCTTATTATTATATTATTTCCTTTTAATTAAATAGTGGGCCTACTCCATTATTATGGCCACATTACATTCATTATCCCCTTGGATATTTCCCTAGATACCTGTTGACGGGCGAAATTGTCCGTCCATCAATTGAGAGAGTGGAACCGGTTCGGGGTTGTCTAAATAACCCAAGCCGTTTGGAATGAACCACCCTGACGGGTTTAACGGCTCCATTGGCCTCTCTAAGGTCTCTTAAGAAAACCAAAGAGAAAACTAACCTAAACTAACTAGTCTGTCTATAACAAATAAAACGAATTAAAAAAAAAAACTAAAAAAAACTAATCTAATATACTAATCTAATTAAAACAAACTACTGATTAAAACTAAATACTAATTACACTAACTAATTCTACTAATTACTATTACACTAACACTAACATTTAAATATCTAATTACCAATTGAATTACAGCTTATTCACAAATATACAATATCTATAAGTTGTAGATGTAGATAAAACCTGTAAAAATCATGTGTTTTCTGCCCTAAGACACTCAGAGATCTTTTTTGATTTTTTATATTTTATGAAAAAGAGATAAAACTAACTGAAATTAAACGATCTAATATACTAACTCTAACTTAAACTAATATCTAAAATAACTACTAAAAACAATAGACTAGCTAACCTGGAAGCGCTCCTAGTTTATCCTGCGTAAGATGGTTTCGAAGCTGGTCGGAGGAAGTAAACTCGCACCGGTTAATCCCAAAGATTTTCGTAAACGATCAGCTGTGCTGCTCTTCGAGTTATTTACAGGACAAACAAGACATAAAAGATCATAACAATCTTATGATTATAAATCTCTGCAATAAAGGAAACCTGTTATGCAAAAAATTATATTTAACAACTCAATTCATGAAGAAGATAAACCTGTCATTCACAAACTGAATTAGACAATTGTTATATCTTTTATACAATTGAAAGAAACCGGATATGGATTACTGTAATTAAAATTATATCATTTTCACATGATCAAGATATCTAAAGTAGTCATAAACCATATACAAACTGATATACACAACATAAAACAAAACATTGATATATTGATCAGCTAAAGCTGTGTCAAAACACCAAATTCTGCTTCAGTCTGTATTATAACTCCATATCCTTGTTCTCCCATGAATGAGGATGATCATTATTACAAAAATGAGCAACATTTATAAGTTTTTCCACAAGGTAAAACCTCCTTGTGGATAGTATCAAATTGTTTACATAATCTGGGAAAATATCCCCAAGATCAACTAAACTAGGAAATTAAAATGCAAGTAAAATATTTGAAATATCCCCTAACTTCTCATCCAATCCACTGCCAATTTGAATTCATCTGCAATAGATCAAAAATAACAAGTTAGAAAAGTATTTCATCAACAAAACAATAAAAATTTGATTCTACAGACTTAGCTACAGAATCATCTGATTCTGTAGCTAGTCTAAAATAACATACAGGATCATAATATAAATCAAATCAAATCTTTTTAAAAGAATCAAATCCAATTTTCTTTCAATAAAGATTAAAAAACGAATCACTAATGATTCAAATAATTTTATCATTCAAATTAAACAAAATCAAAAGTGATTTAATCGAAACAGAGATAAGAATACTCTGTTTTCTTTTACCATAAAATTGGGTCAAACAGTAACAAAACTGTTTCATATCAAAACGAAATTGATAGAAAATCATATCATATGTGATTCACTCGTTATAGCTGTCATGATATAACAACAGACTCGTATTGTTCAATTGAATTCATAGATGGAAAGACTGTTACGATTATGTATAAACGAAATCATATGCAACAGCATCAACTCAACCAAATTCGTGATTGTTTTCTTGCACAGTCAACAGATAGGATCGTAATAGAATCAACAGAGATTAGAATTGTAAACTGGGCAAATAATCAAAACGAATCACAACTGAGTTTAATTATAGGAATAAATCGTGAATCTGATACAGTCAATTTTGTTTTTCAAATCAAATTCAAACAGCATATTCATTGCAATATGAATCCAAACATTAACATGGTGGAGTTAACCAATGCGAGTCAATCGACTGAGTATAACTGTTATGAATTGAATCCATGTACGATTTGGGTGAATTTGTACAAAATCACATTGGAAATAATCCGAACTGTATTCCTGTTGGTTGAAAGTCACATAGAACATAAAATCGTAACAATTATCCATATCAAAACTGTTGCTAATCATAGCATATACATCATAACGAAATCCAAATGAAATGTGATTGTGTCCAGAATCGAATATGAGAAACAACTTGTGTTTATGAAAACAGAGCATCCAATTTAAGCCAAATCAAACCAATCCAATCCATACCATGATCAATCAAATCGAAGGAAATCCAATCAAGGATAAACTGGGAAAACGAAATTCAATTTCAATCCAAGCATGGCTATGTATAGAATGCATACACTGTGATAGAGCAAATCCATGCTGTAAACAAAACTATTCAAAACCGAATTCGAATTCATTATATAAAGCTAGATTATTTACAAAAAATGATTGATATCTAACATACCTGTGTGACGACGAGGCTACTTGATGGGTGAGAGGGAGTTCTGAAGAACAGATCTGAAGGAATGCATACAGACTCAAAACGCATGTTCTAGCCACTGATAAATTGACCTGTAAAACGAGAGCTAGATCTCAGTGGTAGCTCACTTTCTGAAGAAACCGATCGCGGTGAAGGTAAAGGGGCTAAAAACAGTTCTGGGTTTTCAACGGTTTGAGCTAATTCCAATCTTATTGCCCAAAATCGCTCACGCAAAAACGTGACTCTGGGAGAAATTATGGGGCAGTCTTCTCTGGCAAAATGAAACCAACACCAACTCTGAACACCATGGGGGTTTAATTCGCCCTTTGGGATCCAGGAGATAAAACACAGTGAGCTAGGCTAAGGGACAAGGGTTTGAATAGATTAGGCTCAGAGATTTTCAAAAAAATCAACAGAGGTAACCCTGGTAAGGAGGCAAGCATTAATGCAAAGTGTGCGAGGGTGATAGAACTTACTTCTGCCATGCATAAGAGTTATTGCCAGTAGTACCACGGCCAATTTACATAGCCATTCAACCTCACTATAACATAATTCAAAAATTATGTTGCTTGGCTAACCAATGAAATCGAATGGATATGTGCATACCAATGTGTGCAAGTGTTATACCATAACGTTTATAAATCCATCATATAAATCAAAACCCAATATCAAACATGCGCCAACGTATATAATCAAAATTTTATCAAAGTGCCAAACAAATTTCGTATAGTTGACAAGCCAAATTTATGTAAAGATTATCATAAAAATTATATCACATGTATATAAAAAGTTTAATCAAAGCCTTATGTATTTTCAAAGATTTAATGATCAGGCAAGTCATATAAAGTTCAAATCCCAAGATTAATGTATTGCAAACTCAATGAAACTCAATCCCACAGTCAATATAAGAATGACCAGTGAATACAGTTTGAAAGTTCTTTCAGCTACACAATGATAAACAAAGGTAAGCGCAGTAAGCACATTGATAAAAAGATCATGACAGTTCAGATAGTGATCAAAATGTGACTTCAAACGGAGAATTTTTCACGCGTACAGTCGTGAAAACTCAACGAAAATAAATGTGTAAATATCGCAAGAAATGAAAGTGTCGTTTATTCGAAAATTGCGACAAAACTTGAAGTTTGCAATACATAGGTGTAGGCAGCTTATAGGGCAATAGAAAAAATTGTATTGGCTGCCAACAATGGCGACACACTGGTAGAAGCAGTTATCTCTGTCAAAAGAAATAAATTCAGATTAGGACAACAAAGAAAATTTCAACTCAACAACAACAACCAAAAAATTGTACAAACATCATCATTCACCATATTTTCCAGTAGTGTTTCAAAAGATGAAAACCAATAACAGTCTTAAGATCAGCAAGTCACTATATTAAAGATAAAATCTTCAATACTGTTGGCATAGCCACTGCTGCCAGCAGGCGTCCATAGCCTCGACAGGGTTGCCATTTAACCCACTCTAACATCTGTATCCTGTCAAGAAGTTCTAGATCAGAATAAAGGACATTAAAGAGGTTTCTCATATTTTTTACAGATTTTCACGTACCCCACATTGCTTCACTGCCAGCGGGCCTGTTCAGTACCCCGGCGAAGTTGTCTTGGCGTCATGCATGCATTTACCCGCTGCCAGCAGACCTGTTCAGCATCCCGGCGGGTTTACAAGCACTTCCCACAACTCTTATTAATAATTTATTTTGTTTTTCTTTTATATATATATAGCTGAGCGGGGTGACGCTGAAAATCATGATATTTTAACATATTTTTTAGACCTCATCATAATTTTTAGCACCGTCCTTTATTCAGTTCCAGAGATGTTTTATAAAAAACAACTTCCTATGACAGGGAGACATCTTTTGAGTCATTCCTTTACGGAAAAGGGACAACGTAAAAAGATAATAGACGATCATGACAAACTTTGCTCAGAGATTGAAATCAGTAAACTTCTTTCAAAAAAAAAAAAAATTCCAACATAGATATAAACTTCAGCAATATACCATTGATGTTTGTACGAATTTCTCAGAAGTTATTTTAGCGAAGGAATTTTCTATCGTTTTTGTCTGAATAGCCCAAAAATTCAAGTATGTGTATTTCAACAGCAAAAACTAGTAAGCATAAGGGAGAAATCAAAACACACCAATGAAGAAAAAATTGGAAAGCAAAGAAATCCAAACAACAAAAACAAAAAACAAATATACACAAAAGGTGCATCTGAAAACCTCATGCAACAATCCCCTGGGAAACTGAAAGAAAGTAGGAAAATCCTGGATGATGGGAAAGCAGTCCTGCTCATGGTACCTTGGGTCAGGGTTAATTCAGATTCATTTATCTCTTTACTTTTCGATTTAAGATTTTCATGACAATACTGCATTTTTGAAAATAAACATTCAACTAGAAGTAAAGAGAAAAAGGATCAAGAGGACTTCCCTGACAACAGCCGTATTATGGTTCTTGTGGTGCGCCCACTGGCGTGCATGACTGCATTATTACAAAGAGAAATAGTGAGAAATAAAAATACAAGAAAACCTATTCCTAAACCTACCCTAACTATTAAATAAACTAGAATACTACGTGAAGTCATGTTTCCAATGTAGCCATCGGAGTAACTCTAATCCTGCACTGAAAACAAGATCAAACATTATTAGAATGAATGGTAATATATCAACAAATGACAGAAACATATCACGCTTACCTTCATAATCAATATCTAGAAACAAAGTAAGCATGATCTTACCATTTCCTCGGATATTCTTGTTGTATGAATCCTCCAGCCATTGCGCAATCTTGTCGTGATAAGGGCCATAATGGCTTAGGTGAGTGTAAGTAGTTTTGAAAAACTCGTCAAGATTATGAGGAAATGGAGTAACCATCAACGAAGGCTGAAATGCCCCATCTTCCTTACAATTCTCTAAGTGCTCATTAATTTATTCACGTGGAGGATCCAAAAGAAATATGTCATGCCTACTTCCAAGATTCTTAGGTAAAAAGAAGGCAAGCACAACCTTGTCTTTGTTGTGAAATTTCTTTGTATATGAATATTCAAGCCATCCTAAGATCCTGTCACAAAAATGGGGATGCAAACCATGACTTTGATGAAACGAATATATCAATGGAAAGCTCATCATAGGAGGATTCATGAAATCGATTAGATCATTGGTTTGAATGTTTCCTTCGATGCAATTGGTCATTTCAAAATGTGAAGCATAAACATTAAGATTCGAGCTAATTAAAGAACGAATATGCAACTTAGAATGTTTAATCTCCATAAAATATAGTGCATTGTCTTTTTCAACAATAAGCTGTGTAAAATCATCTCGCAACATGTCTTCTTCCCAAGCATCAAATTCAAGTTTATCAATGTTGGGTTTGGAACTGACTTCACCAAAATTTAACATATCGAAAGGATATGATTGTGGTGGAAAAGAGAAGGATGTTGTAGGTAAGATGTTAAGTCCACCAGAATCTAGGAATAGATCAGGATATAAAGAATAAAAGGAATCAGAGATAAGCAGATAAAAAGAATCTCTTGAACTATGATAATCAATAATGGTATTCTCAAAACAATTCTCTTCACTTTCTTTAAAACCCTTACTCTGATTTGGTGACGAATTCCTCAACATAATATGATCATCTGGATTTGCCTTTTGTGTGACAGATAACTCAAAATTTATGCGACATGCATCTAGTCTTTCCTGTGAACAAAGTACATTTTGAGGATGAAGGTTTAAAGTTTCTCCTTCTATTTGCATAACTTCTTCTCTAATCAGTTTCATGGGAGTACTAGAACATTCAAGAAGACTTTCGTTGCTTAGGTGTTCTTCAATGACTGATTTTAAATGTTGGTTAGAGCATAAGTTAAAAGAATGAGGATATTCACCTTGAGCCAGAAATGAATCTTCTTCCATACTGTTTGAAGACTGAAAATACAATGATTCAAAGGAAAAACCAATTTGGTTGTCAATAAGAGCATGAGCAAAAGATTCTACCTCCCTGGCTTGTTCAACATTATTGGAAGAATTTTCCTCTTCTTGTGAAGAAGATTGTTCTACCAGTTGAGTGATAGGATTTGCAATTGGTTCTTCGTTCGTGATTGAACATGACTGGATGGAAGGGATGGAAGCATCATAGAAAAGATTCAATGCCAATGACATGTCATCGAGATTAAATTTACAGAGGATATGATAGACTTTTGTCAAAAAGCCTTCTGAAGATGGTTCTCCCTTGATTAGCGAAGTATGAAATTCTTCACATAATTGATCAAAATCATAAATTTCAAAAGCATTTAGAAACTCATCTACAAATTGAAACCAATCAAAGATGTGATATGCTAGAAAGGATTCAAACCATTGTTTGATCCGACCTCTAAAAGTAAAAGCGAAAAGTCTGCATAAAACTCTTAAATCTGTGATGTCATATTTGATGCATTTGCACCAAAACTTGTTAAGGTGGTCTTTAGCAGATGTATTGCTTTCACCATCAAAGGTGAGTTTGGACAAGCGAAAGAATGTTTCGTTGGGAACATTGGGTAATGAGAAGTTGAAAACATGTTCCAACACAGTGATTTGGGGAGCCATGGGGGAAATTGAATACACTTAAAATAAAGGCTCCTACAAGGCCATCTTGTCAGTCGGCCCTCCTTCTAGCACCATTTGTTGACGGGCGAAATTGTCCGTCCGTCAATTGAGAGAGTGGAACCGGTCCGGGGTTGTCTAAATAACCCAATCCGTTTGGAATGAACCACCCTGACGGGTTTAACGGCTTCGTTGGCCGCTCTAAGGTCTCCTAAGAAAACCAAAGAGAAAACTAACCTAAACTAACTAGTCTGTCTATAACAAATAAAACGAATTAAAAAAAAAAAACTAATCTAATTAAAACAAACTACTGATTAAAACTAAATACTAATTACACTAACTAATTCTACTAATTACTATTACACTAACACTAACAATTAAATATCTAATTACCAATTGAATTACAGCTTATTCACAAATATACAATATCTATAAGTTGCAGACTTAGATAAAACCTGTAAAAATCATGCGTTTTCTTCCCTAAGACAGTCAGAGATCTTTTTTGATTTTTTATATTTTATGAAAAAGAGATAAAACTAACTGAAATTAAACGATCTAATATACTAACTCTAACTTAAACTAATATCTAAAATAACTACTAAAAACAACAGACTAGCTAACCTGGAAGCGCTCCTAGTTTATCCTGTGTAAGATGGTTTCGAAGCTGGTCGGAGGAAGTAAACTCGCACCGGTTAATCCCAAAGCTTTTCGTAAATGATCAGCTGTGCTGCTCTTCGAGTTATTTACAGGACAAACAAGACATAAAAGATCATAACAATCTTATGATTATAAATCTCCGCAATAAGGGAAACCTGTTATGCAAAAAATTATATTTAACAACTCAATTCATGAAGAAGATAAACCTGTCATTCACAAACTGAATTAGACAATTGTTATATCTTTTATACAATTGAAAGAAACCGGATATGGATTACTGTAATTAAAATTATATCATTTGCACATGATCAAGATATCTAAAGTAGTCATAAACCATATACAAACTGATATACACAACATAAAACAAAATGTTGATATATTGATAAGCTAAAGTTGTGTCAAAACACCAAATTCTGCTTCAGTCTGTATTATAACTCCATATCCTTGTTCTCCCACGAATGAGGATGATCATTATTACAAAAATGAGCAACATTTATAAGTTTTTCCACAAGGTAAAACCTCCTTGTGGATAGTATCAAATTGTTTACATAATCTGGGAAAATATCCCCAAGATCAACTAAACTAGGAAATTAAAATGCAAGTAAAATATTTGAAATATCCCTTAACTGCTCATCCAATCCACTGCCAATTCGAATTCATCTGCAATAGATAAAAAATAACAAGTTAGAAAAGTATTTCATCAACAAAACAATAAAAATTTGATTCTACAGACTTAGCTACAGAATCATCTGATTCTGTAGCTAGTCTAAAATAACATACAGGATCAGAATATAAATCAAATCAAATCTTTTTAAAAGAATCAAATCCAATTTTCTTTCAATAAAGATTAAAAAATGAATCACTAATGATTCAAATAATTTTATCATTCAAATTAAACAAAATCAAAAGTGATTTAATCGAAACAGAGA
>ML803824.1:200383-222670 GCA_009831015.1 Picea engelmannii | reverse complement strand
GGTCAAAGAACTGCCTGTAGCTGAAAATCCACAGATAGAAAAGATCCTTGATCAAAGAATTAGCAAGGAGACCCAAAGGAAGAAATATTTTGAGTATTTGATAAAATGGAAGGGAAACCCGATTGAAGATGCCAGTTGGGAAAGTGACGCAATAATCCAAAAACATGGACATACGGTGCAAGAGCTCATGAACATGAGTCCATGAATTTTTCAGTCAAGGGAGTATGATGCAGGAGCATCGTAAGTGAGCCAATAAAGAAAACACGAATGCAAAGGACAGATGGAAATGCACCAATGCACATTTTGAGAACATTTTGAATTTCAAAAGATAAAGCATTAATGGAATATCTAGGAGGATGTATTTGCATTTATGTTTTGGAGATTGTAAACAGATCTTGAGTGTTTCTCTCATCTGTCGGATATGGATGCATTTAACTATAATGAATGTAAAGTATATAGATTTTAATTCCGATTAGATAGATAGAGTTGTAGGAGGGAAAATGCTAGAAAGCTCCCTTGTAGGCATTGTATTGTAATCAATTATTCTCAATTGTAGGTTGTAGAGCGTAGAGTAGAAGAACATAGGTTGTAGAGTTAGTATGAACATATAGCTTTTGCTACTGAACCCATGTACATATGCACTTGGATTAATATAAAGAAGATTTGATCCAATTTCATGGTGTTTTATGAATTCTGTTACATCTTTTGAATGGTATGTTACAGTTTATTTCAGTCTCTGTTATGTATTTTGTTTCAATGTTGTGTATGCTCTTCATTTCATGTTGAATGTATGAAGTTTGTGAGAGGAGAAGTATAAGTTTCAATTTTTTCTCTTCCCGAGAAATCCTGTAAGGAGTGTAGTGAGAGTCCATAAAGAGTGAGTTGATGAGTTCTGAGTTTTATCTTAGGAAAGATCAGGAGAGATACCATTGTTCTTATACCCACAAAAGTGCAGGTATAACATAAGCGTCGTGCAAGGTGTGCGCAGGCCAGTGGAAGTCTTAGACTTTTCCAACCAAGGAGGAAGGTCGAAGAATTGTTGTTGCAGGGAAGTGCATAGAGTTGGAGGTGGTGAATAACCAGAGGTTATTGTGAATGCCGCAAGGAGTACGTGCAAGATTCCTTTTGAAGCTTTGAATTCGTAGCAGAGGTCAAGCTCATGAGGGATGGATATTTCGAATAGAATTCAAAGGAAGGATGAGGTCGGGAATTACCTCACAGAAGTTAAGTTAGAAGAAGAAGACGCCAAGGTAATTGGGCACAAGTCTTTGAGAAATCTAAATGAACGGTCGAAATTATCAGAGGGAGAACCATCGAAGTTTCGTGGGTCGTTGGATCTTGCAGACCAATGGGAAGATTAAGGCTGAGTGTCTTTCAACACTCATAAGATCAGGAGGAGTAGTGGTCATTGGATCAGATCAATGAGAACCGTTGATCGCGTGCTTGAAATTCGTCATTTTGGAGTTCGGGGCGTGGAAGGAGTTGTGAATTGGAGTCGAGTGTTGCGAACTCCCGATTCGTGAAGTCCCAATAGAATCAAGGTTGTCAGATCATAGGGGGGTCCAGAACTGTTGATTCGTGGATGAGGAGTTATCGCGATTTTCGGTCGCTGACGAAAGGAGCTGTTGCACTTTAATTTTCCGATACACGAAATTTCGAGGTGCCGAAACATTAGGCCCCCGGTCACAGTTGATGGTTACATCAAGTAAATTCAAGGGAGGATTCAAAGGACCCATTATCCTTTCGGGGTTTTGGGGATTAAAGGAGTTAGAGGGACTCATACTAGGGGTCGTGAAGCCACGAAACCCGATGTACCTTTTTGGGTGAAGAGTGTGGTCACGTCAACTGGTCACGTGGATGAGAGTTGGCGCTTAGTGCTTATTCGCACAGGCGTAGCTCCTAAGAAGGACCTATGGATAAACACTTGTGTGTTGAATATTCCTATAGGGAATCAAAGATTCAATCAGACCCAAAGGGGAGATTAAGAATGATCCTTAGATCAGGAGGTCGTGCAGAACCTGCTGAGGTAGGGGTGTTGTGTCACTTCTAGTGTTTGCCAACGCTCCACGTAGATTTTTTGTATCAATGGTAATCTTAACTTCCTTGCCAACTCATCCTATGGTTTTTCCACATCCCATGGTGTTACTGGTAGTAATCATTCAATAATATTTCCCGATGATTCCTTTCTTGATTCTGACGGTTATCTTCTTGATTTTCAGCGCAACTTGCGAAACTCGGAATAACGCATGCTTGGTAGTCTTTAAGCTTAGTGTGCAACTTAAAAAACTTGGTTTAACGCACATGATGTATCATTCCTTTGACATGTGCAAAACTACAGAATGAACACACACAACTTTGTTTGTGAATGCATGAAAAACTAGACCCAAAACTTTGGGTGCCAACAGGCCCCCACCACTATTATCTGGCTTGTCCTCAATCCAACTACTGCATATAATTAAGGAAAAAAATTAGAATAAGATAAAATCATCATTTGAAAAACCAAGACGTGATGATGGTCGGGCCTAAGTAAGAGCAAATCATCAATGCAAATTGTAGTTGCAACTTGACTCAGGTCCATGAATGACTTACACATGATGGATGGTGAAAGATGGAGTTGGATTTCATGTGGCCAAATGCGCCCTCAAGAACCTTCCCTGGTGTTTGTGGAGGGGAATAAGGGATCTATTTAAGGCTCACCAACAAAAACTGAGCACTGGAGAGCATTGAGGCTCCATCAAGAGAGAGTATCATTGTTTGCTTGTATTTTTAGTCTAGGATGACGAGGCCGAGATAGTAGTCGTGGTCATTCCACTAGAGGAGGGATGTGGATCTATGAAAATATGTGAGAGGAGGGGGGCCGACAATGGGTTTAAATATAGACACATTCCCCAGGATCACTACTAGAGGAGATGGATCTATGGCGAAAGAAGAGGCCCCTCTGTATTAGCAAAGGAGATGATGCATAACAATTGTTGGACATAGGGGTGCTCCCTATCAACAAAGGGGATGATGTACAATGAAACTTTATGGTGGGTAAGAGGGTAAGTGACTATAATATAGGTTCTTATGAACAATTTTTGATACAACAATAAGATGTAAAAGAACCATAGCATGGGAATTGAAGGGGATTGGTCGGGCAGGGAAGTGCATGTCCCATGATTGCTGTGAAACTGGGCCATGATAATAGAGATGAATTAGTAGAACATGAAATGATAGAAATGAAGGGGGGGAAGTAAATCCTCATCCATGGGATCATTATACCAGTCAACTTCATATGGATCTAGTGGCATGATGACTCACTTGGTGTATGTTTCAAATGACATCTGCCTCTTTTTCGATTTTAACACTGCATTATTGTCAAAGGCCCAGTTAATCCCCAATAATGCAGGATATGGATCAGATTCATCCATAATCTCTATGACCTCAAAGTTGTCCTTTTTTTCACTCCTTTGATGTTTACTTCCACCTTCTACAGATAACATATTGGGTAGATTTTGTATTGATTCGCCAATTGGAGTTGGATGGGTGACCATACTAAATTTGGTTTCCCCATCACTTCCCAAGATTTCTTTAAAAATAAATTCACGTCAAACTTTAGATCCAACATGAATCCATCCATGTTGTATCCTACAATCTCTGTTGTTATCTTAAATTCTCGGTCAATGCGATTCTACTTACTGACCTAACATACATCTATTTCTGGTAGAGGGGATGCGATTATTTCCTCTGCCCCTTGTTCTTTCATGGAAGTAGCTAACATCTAGGTCAACTTACTTGCAGCCTCTGGATATTTGAGCAATCACAAACAATAGTGTAATAAAGTACTTGATATTCAGTGTTGGGCATGTGACCTAAGTCACACAAGGATTTTGTTGTGCATTGCAATTCCTCTTGGTGTTGTTCTTCATATGCTTTATGTTCATCGTGTCACAACTCAGTCTGTCTGCTTTCTTCCTCTATCAATATTTATGTCACAGGATGTATTTCTTCGTGCACATGAGCTTCCTCCATATATATTTTCGTCGCGCATTGCAATTCCTCATGCGTGCAAGCTTCGTCCCATGACCTTTGTGTCACCAATTGTACCTCCTCGCAGATCTGAGATTCTTCTAATGACATTTGTGTCACCCTATACACTTCTTCCCAGATATGAGCCTCTTTAAAGTGAGCTCTGAGTCACACATTGCAGTTCCTCTCACACTCTTTCTTCTTCGATTTCTCTCTATGCATTGCATAGAAACCGCTTTTGTTGAGCAACATCAAATTTTGGAGGGGGATGAGGTAACTTCCTTATCTTTTCTCTTGGATTTTGATTGATCATTCACCATGCTTTGAGTATTATCATTTCTTTGGTCCTCCTTAGGTTACCACATGAAAATCCTCCTCCTCATTCTTCTTCTTATTCTTTCATGTCTCAACATGCACCATGTTACAATTGGTATTCTTGTCCTCCCACTTTTTTTGTAAGTGAGGAAAATCCTCAGTGACATGCTTAGGACTATAAAAGTATGCACAAATCATTCATGGTTTGGTACATAATATATATACATGACCAATTTCTATGCAATTAAAGCATGTGGGGGGTCTACCTCCTCCTCCTCAATATCCACATCTGTGACCGCACCCATTTCCACCTTTGGGGCCTCCTTGGTATCCGCATCTTTCCGTGCCACCACACTCACCACCTTTCTGCTCATCTTGTACCCAGAATGCATTGTAGGTATTATCTTTCATTAACTGAAGTGATTTGAATTTATTGACATCATGCCCGATGGATTTACAGAACTCGCGAAATGGAGAGTGATTCGTCATCTGATACTTTTGCAAAGTTGGGCAGTGTGGTGGCACATGGCTCCATTGTCTACATATTTCACACCATTCTGACTATCCATATGGAAATGGACTTGGTGCGCCTATCGCCACATCATTTGGAAGGATAAATAATTCGTCTCTACAATGCCCCTCAGTGCGACATGTGGTACACCACACGTTCTCATGCACGACTTTAGTCTTTGCCATATATTTCAACTACATCATCAGGTTGGCCAATTGCGACTAAACCTGCGCCAACCTAGCCGATGTATATGTGCCTCCAAGTGTAGCTTCCAAGCACATTGAGATTTTGACTACCTCTTCCTGAGTCGTCACCTTCTTCTAGGTGAGTGGGACTGATATATGGGGGAGTAGCCCCATAATAAACCACTCTCTATGGTGCATGTCCTAGATTTGGAACATCATCCTATCTAATAATATTTAGAACCATTGGTCATAATCCCATACTGTATCTCCTTCCTTCTTCTTAATCTCCTTTATCTCAATGATACACTAGGATTCTCACTTAGGTTTATGAAATTCCCTAAGTAGATCCTGATTAATTTCGGACAAGGACCTTGCTTGTCCTACAGACACAGTGGCCTTATACTTTATATACCATGCCAAGGGTCTATCCCTGAATGTTTTCTCTAGTTTTGTGATCTTTGTTTCCTCATTAGTGATCCTCTTTATGGACCATATTTATTCACAAGTAAACCAATGTTGTTCAACATCATCTCTACTCGTTCCATGGAACATGGGAAACCTTAGTTTACTGTCTTGGTTCGCCATCCTTGAGTGAGACCTAGTTCCTCCTATCTAACTACTTGTAATCATACTTCCTGGTACCACTACTCTTCTAAGTGAAGAGGCATTGGATTCACCTTCTTCTTCACTCAACTCTTCTCCTTCTTCTTCTCTCAGTCTTACTCGAACTACTTCACTATTTGCTATTCTTTCTTCTTCATTAAAAATGTGCATGGGGGGTGGTACAAAGGGGGGATAAGTCCATCTTCTTCTAACATTTCTTGTGAGGTGACCCAAAGAGTTTCCTACTTGCAGCCGCACAAGACCATATTCAATCATCCATACATCTTCCTCACCACTAGGTAAGCTTCCATCTTCATCTTCTTTGGGTGCATCAACATGTTGCACTCCATTTTCTGATCCTATCTATGCATTTCCACTATGTGTGACATTTTCTTCTCCTACTAGCACACCGCTTCTCTATGTTCCAATCTCTTTTCTTTTCATCACACTAACTTCTCTTCTTATCAATGCATCACTACTCTCCATGACGATCTCCCTTCCCATTAGTGCACAACATATATGTGCTTAATCCTCCTTTCTTGTCTATGCACCACAAATATGTGCTCTTACTTATTCTAAGGTTATGACATTTTGCAACAGCCAAAGGGTTCATACTTCATCACCTGGGTCCTCACAACTACTATTGGTATCTTCTACGCCATGCCTTTTTGCGGGATTATCCTCATCTATGTTCCTCTCTAGAACAACATACTCCTCCACAATACCACTTAGTGCAGTTTCCTTCCTCTTCATTCTGGTCCTAACCCCTTGTCTCACACCCTTTTCTAACTCTTTTCTACTCCTCTACTCTACTTTTCTCCTCATCTTAACTCATCTTGTGCATCTCTCAACTCTTTTTCTCCTCTTCTCTTCTGGGTTCATTCCATACCTCACCTCACCTTGAATATTTATGAATCCTCCTCAACGGATCCATATTCTCTCTAACTTTCCCTCATCTTTGCAACCCTCCCCTACACTAGGGGAGTTTACTAAGACATTCTATCAACCTCCATGCACATTAGTCCCTTCTCTATGAACAACATTTTTATCCAAAGTGAAATTTCTTCTAGCATCCTCCTTCTTAGACCTTCCGTAAACTTTCTCTCATCCCCACTGAAAGAATTGGTGTATTCCGCAGTGCATTCAATAATGTAGCCTCATTTTAATAGAGAAAACTAAAAATCAATATCCCGAGTCCACTTGTTATCTACCACTTTCAATTCTTCAATATTGGCTTGATCCCAAACCATTGGCTCCAACAGCCATACAACCGAATTGATAGAAACTTTCCTTTTCAACCATTCTTGCAACAGACAAGGAAATTCAACAAATAAGAGCCCATGCATATCAGAGTAAATATTATCTTCCTTTCCATTGCTATGTATTCACCCCCAAGCCTTGAATCTCTCATAGGACAAGCTCATGTTCTTTTGTGGCAAACCCATCCTTAATTTCCTCCTTAGACAAGTGCCACCTCATCTCTTGCTTTCATCCTCCCATACAAGACTTTAGGTCCAGACAACAAAACCATTTGTTGGCATCGTTTTTCCATGCTTGTATGTGTCCTTCCTCGTGTTGGGGGATTTATACCCAGGGTTCATCTATAATTGACCAGAAAAAAACCCAAAGCATTGACATATCAATCTTCAACCGAGGCCAAAGAATGTCTTGCTCGAGATGCATAGTAGATCACATAGACCATAAGGTATTATGACGAGGAGGAGATAAATTTATACCACTATCCATCTAGACTAGTCTGCAAGAGATTCATATATGGTAAACTCATAAGGACTAAGAATTAAAATTGTACACACACATATTCAAATCATACATGATAAACATAGAATGGATCAGAACTATCATATATTTATTACTGGATCTATTCCATCACATCATAGATATACATTTCTTAGGAAAGATACATATGACAACCATAGAACTTCATATCTTCTCTATATAAATCTTCATAATTAAAACATACTATGCAATGCACCTTTGCTCAAAACTCAAACATACAACATAAATAGATATATATTCAAAAGAATTATCATATTACAACAAGCTCAGAGAAAGATCAATACTAAGGACTCAAATAATCTCAATTCCTCAATATCTAACTATCTGACCAAATGACTAGCTAACTAGCTATGTTTCTAATATTAGTTCTTCCTTTTATAGCTTTCGCTACTGGGGAGTGTTATCTCTTTCTTCTCTACTCCACCTGTTTTACTGAAAGAAACAAACTCACATGCTTCTGGTGTCTACCAACACTCCACGTCGATTTTCTGTATCAATGGCAATCTTAACTTTCTGGCTAGCTCGTCCTCTAGCTATCCCATGTCCCATGGTGCTGCTGGCAGTAATCATCTGGGAATATTTCCTGATGATTCTTTTATTGGTTCTGACGGACATCTTCTTGATTTTGGCACAATTGAAAAAACTTAGACTGGTGTGCACTTGGTATTTTTTAAGATTGGCACACAACCAGAAAAACTTGGTCTGGTGCACATTCTATATCATTCCTTCGACGTGTGAAAAACTACGGAATGAACATGCACAACATTATTTGTGCATGCGTGCAAAATTGGACCCAAAATTTTGGGTGCCAACACACATGCTAGATACCAACATGGAGTACGCATCCATAGCACCTTGAGTACATGGTCCACATCACCAAAAACCAACCATCGTTTGATAGGTAAATTTCCTCAATGAATGTTAGGGTTTTTTAAAAAATCCTTGCTGTATTTTTTCTTGTCCAAATAGTCAAGAAATGACATTAATATTGTTAGGAAACCAAAGGATTCTTTCCATTTTCCCAAATTCATTAAACCCTTATTTCTATCTATATATGATCCCTAGAAAAAATTTCATATGTCACTCACTAGAAGCTAGTTTTCGACTTGTCAAACCCTTATCACACCTGCAAATGAGGATTTTAACAATGGTTTTTTCAAACACCAATCAATTTAATAAGCACAATGGCCATCCCTATTCACCACTCCTTCTTGGCCAATCATTTTGGGGGTTTTCTATTATTTGACTCTTTGCAATTTTCATAAGAATTTTAAGGAAAAGAAAAACCTATTCCCAAGTGGGTGGAGTCACTCTGAGTGCATAAGAAGTCGGCACCCTTTTCCAAATGTACCCTTCTCTTCCCTTTCCCTCGCATTTTGATCTGTGTTGGTCTACACAGATACTGCATCATGGTTGATCATATATGTGATCATGAAGTTACATGATACAAAACAAATGAATCCCTACCGCAATCATAGGGAGGAATTTTTTTCCTAAAATAGAAAATGAGTTTAAACATGATCGAATTGATTTAGGGTGGGCTAGGCTATAAAGTAACATTATTGAGCACCAAATACTAGCCAATCATCTAGTAAAACCTCATTTCTCCCTTTTCTATTTCTTCTCTATGCAATCAAAACATTACCTTCCAGGGAAACTACAACATGGTTTATTACTAATCCATCAAATAAATCTATCCTGAAGATGGCCATTAATAGAAGATAAGATCATATTTTTCCGAAATAATATTTTTTTTATATAGGAAACTGCACTCTTTTGAAAATATTAACCATGCTAATATCTAATTTTCTTGATATGGGTGAGGTGAAAGATCCATATATAGAAACTGGGAGGACTAGAAGTGGCAAAGAGGTTATCATTGAGTCCAGTCTAGATAGAGAAGAGGAGGAATAAAATGTTATTACTTTAGGTCCTATACATAATGATACCATTTACTCCATCGACAATACTATGGTTTACCAATGGGGATAAATCTACCAAATTTTTCAACAACATTCATACCTAGATTTGTTGGATGATGACCAAGATCAATGTGTTTACCAAATGATAAAACATTCCCATCTCCATAAAATAGGTGCACACCCTATTGTATTCTAATGCATAGAGGCCATCTCATGGATCATTCACCAGGTATATGTAGACAACATATTAATCAAATACACTCAAGGGAAGGATATCTCATCATTCTAGACTTCAATCTTGAACACATAATATAAGCTTCCCAAAGAATAAAATGAACTTAGAGAATATTGGATGCTTTATTTTCCTTTGGACTGTAGAGAGGTGATGAAGAATTTATGGGTTCTAAGGACAAAATTCAAGGAAAGGAAATATTGACTTATCCCACCGGGATGCTAAGGACCCCATAAATATTTGTTGTATTTTTCCTATGAAAAACTTTATGGAGAGGAAATTACCATGAATTTCAAATAATCATGGGTCCCTTTGATGCACACAATCACAACAAATGGCCATATTGTTAAGTACCAAAGATCTGAATACAAAATACCATAATAGTACCAAAGATATCTGAATACAATTACCACACAAGATATATGGAACAATATAGAAAACCACCACTTTATTATATCAAAACCCTTGAGGTAGGGCAATACCATACAATGGATCAGATTATGGAAGAGATCATCTCCTATTCACTTGCCTCTTCGAGGGGGAATCCTCCTATTGAGCTACCACTCACAATACAATACTTCTCTTCATATCACATTACATTGCTTGAACCCATTTATATAGTGCTACCAACAACCTAAGATCATTCTATAGGATGAAGCTTCTAGTAAGTCCTCTTACATTTATTATATCTAACTACCATATTGGGCCTTATTTAATAATATAGTGGATCTAGTCAACCTTACATTGAGTGGCTTCCACTATTATCACTATGGGCCCTCTGGGTCCCCCACTACCTCTCTAAATACCTAACATTCCATCCCCCTTATGAAAGCACTGTCCTCAACGCTTTTTATGAGGGTGTACAACCTTATACCAGGGTCTCATGGATAAGTGTGGGTGCAAAGTTATGAACTCTGCAATCTTGTTGTCGTCACAAAAACCCCCCAAAAATGATTGATTTTAAATCAACTATATCTTCACTTTGGGAGCTTCGATTTGGGTGATTTTTTTTTTGAAATCAATTATTTTTTAAAGAGGAACAAAGATATGTAATTTGTTTTAGCAAATTCAGCCTCCAGGTGCTACAGAAATTAAAAAATGGTGTCATCGTCCGCTAAAAAACCCTGAAAAGTTGCATATTTTAAAACTTCAATAACTTTACTTCTCGGACTTTGTTTCAGATGAATTTTTTTTAATTGGGTTTTTTTTCTAAGAGGAACTTAGATATACAACCAGTCTCTGCAAATATTGCACAAAAATACACATAAATCATCTGTAATGTCGCGACCCTCTTTGGAAAAAAAAAACTGCAAAAATAGAAAACAACATTTTCCCACAATTCTTGCCAAGGAAAGTGTTACGATACCAATTGTTAAGTACCAAATACCTGAATACAAAATACAACAATAGTACCAAAAATATTTGAATAAAATCACTGGACAATATATATAGAACAATATAGAAAAACACCACTTTATTATATCAAAACCCTTGAGGTAGAGCAACATGATACAATGGATCCTATTATGGAAGGGATCCTATCATGTTCACTTGTCTCTTCGAGAGAGCATCCTCCTATTGAGCTACCACTCACAATACAATACTTCTCTTCATATCCCATTGCATTTATTGAACCCCTTTATATAGTACTACCATCACCTAAGAACATTCTAGAGGAGGAATCTTCTATAAGTAGAACCTTCTAAGAAGTCCTCTTACATTTATTATATCTAACTACCCATTTATTATATCTAACTACCATAGTGGAACTTATTTAATAATATAGTGGACTTAGTCCACCTTACATTGGATGGCCTCCACTACCTCTCTAGCTACCTAACATTCCATCCCCCTTATGAAAGCGTTGCCATCAATGCTTGTTATGAGGGTGGAAAACCATATACCAGGGTCACATGGATAATTGTTGATCCGAAAATATATTTTACACGACTATGGTTGAGTTATTAAGCATGTTTTGATTAACCAATTAGGAAGCTTAAAGAAAGAGGAAGAAATTATAGAAGAAGTATGCCATCCATATAAACATGTACAGAACTGAAATGAAGCATAAAAAATTAGCAAACCATAACACCAATGTGATAACAGAGTTCGACAATCTCACCTACGTCTGCGGGCTTTTGTCTCAATGCGTGAGGCTTTCTTATTTCTTTTCAAATCTCAATAAGTAAATCACAACAGTGCGGAAATGTTACAAAATTGATCTGGTCTTTTTCTACCGGATCTCAAGAACCCAACAGAAGAAACGAAACTCAAATCGGATGACCGGAGCTCCCATAAATGGCCCGCAAAGGTGCGCTTCTCAACAACTTCCCTACATAAAAATGGCTTTGGCTTGGCAAATTTTCAGCATAAAACTTCTCTGAATGTCCTCCCTAGCCTCAAGAAGGCCTGTTTTATATATATCTGGAGTTGATAACCATGTCCCAACTCCCCCCCAAGATTTGGCCTCAAAAAGGGCCCAATATCCCCCAATATTGGACAAAATCTCCAAAAACAGGCCTAAAAATCACTGAAAAATCATATCCTATGGTTAAAAAACCACTTTTTTTGCAATAATATTGGGCTAAGCTCCTTTTCCAGGGCACACGCCCCCTAAATATGGTCACATGGCAATAAAAGGCCAAGTGCCATCCCCTAAGGGTTGCGCGCTGGCCTTTAGCCCGCATATAATGGTCACATGGTGTATTTTCATAGGACTGTGCCCCAAATTTCACACCTGGGTTATGGTCACTACCCCTGAGTCATATGGTGGGCAGGTGCATATAATCTACGCCCCTTGTTGACTGTGTAGTGGAGCGCCCCCCCAATCGACAGTTGTGGTGCTATGGCATGGATGAATCCGCGAGCTTGAGTTGGAGTGTAGCCAGAGGTTAAGCCTTAGATCGTGTCCCCCCCGCACCTTTTGTTGGATCCAATTGGTAAAGCGCACCCGTATGGTTGTAGTCACATAATATAATAAAACTCATGGGATGGGGCTTGGCCCCAACCCCCTTCCGCCTCCATTACATTAAAACACACTTTATATACAATAAAGCAGACTTTTTATAACAAGTCCCTCCCAAGGCGCGTTGGCTATTCGAACTTCCCCAAGGAATTTCTCCTACCAAGAGGTCATGAGGTCTAATCCCATGAGCTCCAAAAATTTTGATCAACCATCAAATGATAGGGTGCCATGTGGCACTGTTTAATTTGCCTGAGAATGTGCCACTTGTCAACATCTGATTGGATCACTATCATCTACCCAGTCAGTCTGTTGTTGCACTGCCATGTGTCTCAATTATACGTCAACATGAAATCATGCTGACATCAACATTAACTTTTTTCTAGTTGACCGTTGACTTTTTGCTTGTTTGGGAAAACGAACAGAATGCGATATCAGGAGCATACGATGTCCGTTTAAGCCCGTTCAAGTTGCATTGGGTTTGTATCGATGAGTCCTACACACGCGTCCATTTTGAAGACATTTTGAGAAATTTTAGTTTTAGGCCTTTGTGAGCCTTGTTAGGCTCCTGGATCCGATTCTGGATCAATTGTGGACCATAATTCTAAAGAAGACTATAGAACCATGGTCCCATGTATAAATGTGAGCCACTATGCTGAAGTAGTTGAACTGCCACTGTGAACCTGGGTCCCATGTCCAAGTGCTCATGTGAAATCCACGTTGAAGATATTGGAACTTGGGAACCAACTAAAAATGATGCTCTAAAGATTGACACTTGTCACGTGGATCGAAATATTTAGAACCGACAAAACATGCATTCACTACGACTAGAGAATAATAAAACTGAAGAGGAATATGCATAGAATGATCATGTTTACTCTCCAGGAAGTTCTCTACCCGAGGGGGAGTAGAGTCATCAAATAGAAAATGGAAGTGGTTGTCATCCCAGAAATGACAACTATTCATATACCAATCATCACAATCGTCCTCCAAAGCATACCGAGCATACACTTCTTAATGATATCCATCCATGATATTCATCCATGGTGTTCACCAAAGTATATTTCTCATGGATGCTTGCCAAGGACTCATGAATACTACGAAAACCATCCCCGAGACCTTCTTGAAAGTTATGCAATGTGTCATGCATTTGGTATTTGAATGCTTCAATCATGTGTAGAATTTCCTTGAGGGTTTGAGAGTGAACATCCATTAGAAACACCACATAAAATATACCAAAATAAAGCTCTGGAAATTCTCTATCTAATGGGTCTGATCTTGTAGCAATTTGAGCACCCTATGAAAAGTTATGGACTCTGCAGTCTCATTGTCATCATGAAAAACTCCAAAAAAACATTGATTTTAAATCAATGATATCTTCACTTCCGTAACTTTGATTCAGACAATTTGTTTTTGGAATTTGGGTGAAATTGTGAGAGGAACTCGGATCTATAATTGTTTTTGGAAAATTCATCTCTAGCTGCTACAAAAATCATAAAAATCACGTGGTTGTCCACAATTCTTTCCAAGGAAAGTGCTATGATACCAATTCTTAAGTACCAAAGACCTGAATACAAAATACCACAATAGTACCAAAGATATATTAATCCAATCACCACACAAGATATATGGAACAATATAAAAAACCACCACTTTATTATATCAAAACCCTTGAGGTAGGGCAACACCATACAATGGATCCTATTATGGAAGGGATCCTCTCCTCTTCACTTGCCTCTTCGAGGGGGAATCTTCCTATTGAGCTACCACTCACAATACAATACTTTTCTTCATATCCCATTACAATAGAACCTTCTAGTAAGTCCTCTTACATTTATTATATCTAACTACCATAATGTGCCTTATTTAATAATATAGTGGATCTAGTCCACCTTACATTGAGTGTCGTCCACTATTATCACTATGGGCCCTCTAGCCCCCCCACTACCTCTCTAGATACCTAACACATAGTTTCCAATGGGCTGCTATCCTTTTTTCCACCCTAGAGGATACCATATCAACGACAAAAAGCACAGTGCTAGGGAAACATCCAAAATTCCATATGCCATCCTACTTATTGGATATCCTCTGTTTAGTGCACACCTTCTCAACCATGGGATGACAATGGAAACTAAGTGATCCCCCTATTCACGTCTATTTCCAAGACTTATGGGAGCACAAAAACCACATTCACTATCACAAGATATGTAAACATTTAATGATTCCCTTGTTCCTATTACTTTTATGTGCTCCAACACCTTGTATGCTAGAAAAGGAAATGCAGGCCCTCGACAAAATTGGGAATTGGTATGTGTTATATCATGGGACATACATAAGGATCTATGCATCAACCAAATCCCCACACTTGTTCCTAAGGTTTGTAACTGACAAGCTATTTCTATAGGAAGTGGCATATAACACTCTCATCCATGGAGTTGGAGCAACCGTCATCGGGGACACGAAAATACCATGGCCTCCAATGTCTTTCTAGGTGGGATCCTACAGCTTCAAAGATGGAAAGGAAACATAGGCTAAAGCAGATAACTTGGAAAATTTTCCATTTCGGGGAGGAAATATTCCACGTACACGATCCCCTTAAAGTTTTCAATCGACACTATCATATTTGCAATTATATATGGCCTTATGAAATTGAAGTATGGAAAGATGAAGAAATTTATAGAAGAGCTACAAACTATGATGAAATAATTTACAATATGAGGGGCATCACCAAAACAAAGAGGATACAACTGAAAAGGAGAAGGAAAAAAATGAGTTACATCTAAAGTAGAAGCTGAAAAGGAAATACTAGAAAAAGAAGTTGAAGCACTGAGCCTTCAATAAGAAGCACCAACATTATCAGTAGAAGTAGATAGACAAAGAAAAGAAAAAAAAAGAATAGGAGAAGATGAGAATCCGAAGAGAGTAAGAAGAGAAATTGAAGTATGACAAAGAAGGAAGGAGAAAGAAGAAGAATAAGAAGACAAGAAATCCTAGGAAAATGTTCGAAATATCGATCCCATGCACATCGATCCTCCTGAGTTCACTTTTGGAACAACCTTAACTGGAGGACACTTCCCTCTAGGAGAAATGGGATTGGGAGAGTTTACCCCCTTTAAATCTGATTAAGGATTCTACTATAATTTAAATAAATTTAATGACTAAAAACACTAAACATGAGAAATTAAATAATTAAAGTGAAAAATATAGTTCTATAATTTTTTCCATGTTTGTGAATGTGGTTAGTGCACAAGATTTTTAGTACCAGTCTAGATTTATCTTAACCCCGACCTATCAATCACCGAGAGGGATCAAATCTCTCAAGGTGCAAACCTCTTTTAGAGTGCAAAACTTGAGGGAAGGTTTACACCTAGAGAGATTTCTTTCCTCGATGTTGTGCTTGACAGATCCAAAATTAAGATGGATCTAATTTGATTTATAAATATTATATTATATATTAAAATTTTTAAATATATAATAATAATGATGATAATAATAATTTTAAGATTAAAATTTAATTATACATATTTATTTATATATATTATTTAATAATTAAATTAATAATATATTGATTATATTATTTGAAACTTTTAATTAAAAACTAATGTTATTTTAAGCTAAAATCATAAAGCTATAGATTAGGCACATAGAATAAAGGTGATGAATTTTCCTTAAATAAGAAATGTGGATATATTAATTTTTTAATATACAATGCAATCACAATCACAATCGTTTTTGTATGTGAAATTTTCATACTCTATTTTTCATCCCATTTCATGTTTCTTATTGGTTGTAACATCATAGTACATCATGGGGAGACAAACATGTATCTAACAAAGATGTAGAGATGCATCACATAAGAGAGAATTTCCCACACATTTATTACATTTACAATGTTGTACCTTTAACTATGAAATAAAAAACTGCTATAGAAATTAAATGCTAAATGCCTAGATTATTGATACAATTTTTATATCGAGACACATTATAATAAAGGAATCCCATAGATTTACTTTGTTTCTCAAGTGGAGCATGCACATTCCCAAGTCAATAACCAAATAATCCTCTCATGGATAGACACTATTAAAACTGTTGTGTATTCCAACAGAGAATGAACACCTTCAGTAACCACTCATAGAACCAAATCAAATATCAACACAATGATGTTTTATCGTGGTAAAACCAAAATATCCATGACCCCAATGATTGTGGCCACTTGGAGCAATTTATCAATGCAAAAGAAAAATATTACAGAGAGATTTACAAGAGATTTTCTCACAATCGATCACCGGAAAAATACCCTCCATGCTCTTTAAATAGAGAACATGGACCAATAGAGTGTTAAATGATGGATCAATGTAGTCATTAAGATCAAGGATAATATGAATTGATGGATCACTATATGACGGGAACATATCGTGACCGTTGAATTCCCTAAATACAAATGCATACTAAAGAAACACACTTTTACCGAATGACACATTTGACCAAATTGATCTTAATCGACTCCTAAGTGTCTAAATATCCTAACATCCCCCCTTAAGAAAAACTTGGGATAGGATTGAAGGATTTACAAAGGTTAAACAATAGGAGAAGGAAGGAGGAATTAGGGTCTATCCCCCCTTAATGAAAACTTCCTGAAATCCTAACATAGATCGAAGTTTGGAAAACTTAGCTTCTGTAAGAGACTTTGTGAAAATGTGTAGAACTTGATCTTCTGTAGGGAAAAAGAGTACTTCAATAACTATATCATGAATGATATCTTTGATGAAGTTCATGTGTAGCTTGGTGTGTTTGTTGCGTTGATGATTGAACTGGATCTTTGGGGAGATTGATGGCACTCTAATTGTTTCACCAAAGGGTGGTTAGATGTTGCTGCTAGAAGCCAAAATAAAAAAGGATCTGTCAAAGATACAAGGCTTCTTGAATTGCATTAATTATTTCTCAGTACTCTACTTCTACTGAAGAAAGAGAAATATCCTATTGTTTCTTACAGTCCCAAGTGGAAGCTCCTTAACCAAGGTTGAAAACATAACTTGTAGTAGACTTTTTATCATTAGGGTTGTCATACCAATATAAATTAGTGAAACCAACCAATAAAGGAATCCCCCTTGAGATGTAATTTATCCTGAACTAAACTGTACCCCAGACATACCAAAGTATCCTTATAACTTCTTTTTAATGGCTTTCATGGGGTGTTTTCATATACTAGGCAACAAGACCAACAACAAAGTAAATATCAAGACAATTATGAGTCAAATATAAGAGGTGACCAACTAACTGATGGTATAAAGTGGTATCAACTTCAAGATAAGTACAAGTGGCAACAAGTTTGAATCTAGACTAGAAGGGAGAAGGGGATGGTTTTGATTATTCCATGTGAAAGAGACAAAGAAGTGATGAAGAAGGTCACAAGCATACTTAGACTGGGAAAGGAAAATTCCTTTATTAGTTTACAAAACTTGGAGGCCAAGGAAATAATGTAAATAGACTAAGAAAATCATTTCTTATTTCTTCTTAAGGATGGATTTCACATGGGTCAAAAGTTTAAGGTCACTACCAATGAGGATAAGAACTTCAACATAAATAACAAGGATTATGATATGGCTTTCCACTTTCTTGGTATAGATATTAGGATCAAAATGACATCTAGAAAATCCGGTGTCAATATGAAAGTTGTCCATTTTGACATACCGAGATCAAGGAGCTTTCTTAACATCATAAAGAAATTTCTTAAGGCGACAAACAAGGCTAGAGTCATTTTGGACATATCCAGGAGGTTGTTCCATGTGGATTTCTTCTTGAAAAACCCCATGAAATAAGGAGCATCTAACATCCATCTGATGGACCTCCCATTTATGTGAGGCAACAAGGGCTAGAACAAGGCTGATGGAATTCATTTTGGGTACAGGGGAAAATGTTTCATTATAATCTATTCCTTCAACTTGAGAGATTCCTTTGGAAACTAATCGAGCCTTGTGTCTTTCAACACTCCCATATGATGCATATTTAGTTTTGTATACCCATTTTCATTTGCCAAGTTTTCTTCCTTTTGGAAGAAGTACAAGATCCCAAGTATCGTTTTCCATTAAAGAAAAATACTCTTCATTCATTGTTGTATCCCAATCTGGATGAGTTGAATCTTCTGCAAATGTCTCTAGATCACGAGTCTCTGAAACTTGATCCAAAAGAGAATAGGCTTACTGAAACTTTGAACGTGTTTGACACTGATATAGAGGATCACCAACAAGATCACCAACTACTTCTCAAGTTGAATGGACCCATGTGGGAAGCGGTGGTAGTAGTGCAGGTTCATGTTCAATAGACTCATCTAGAGGAAGGTAAGTAGGAAGAGGTGGATTTTGATCTTCACTATCATCATATGAAGAAGAAGAAACTAGAATATGAACAAAAGATGGCACAAACATTGAAAATGGCTTGTAGGCCGAAGTAGGAACAAACATCGAATTAGGCTTGTAGGCCATGAGAGTTACATCAAATTTAACATATATTATAATATTGATTTCTTTGGAATGAGGTTGAAGGAGTCTATAACATTTGACATCTTCAGAATGTCCAACAAAAATACACTTCTCACTTTTAGGATGTAAAGCTTTCCTTTAGATTTACATCAAATTTAACATATATTCTAATATTAATTTCATTGGAATGAGGTTGAAGAAGTCTGTAACATTTGACATCTTTAGAATATCCTACAAAAATACACTTCTAACTTTTAGGCTGTAAAGATTTCCTTTTCTCATCAGGAATGTGAACCTATGCTACACTGTCGAATACATGGAAGTGACTTACATCTAGCTTAATTTTATTTTATGCTTCTTCCAATGTTATGGTTTTTAGAGCCTTTTTGGTAGTGTTATTTACTATGTTATTTTCACAGTTAATGGATTTCACCCAATAATTAAGACTTAATCCCTTAGATTGGATCATACAATTAGCCATTCTCTTAATTTGCGGTTCTTTCTCTCAACAACACCATTTTGTTGTGGTGTGTATGGAACATTGTGTTGCATTTGGATTCCATGTGCAATGCAGTAAATTGTAAATTTATTGTTCACATATTCGCCTCCATTATTTTTTCTTAACCTTTGAAGTTGATGTCCAAATTGTTTTTCCGCAAGGGCCTTGTAGGCTAAAAACTTGTCAAAAAATTAGCTCTTGAGTTTTAAGAAGTAAACCCAAGTGCGTCTGGAAAAGTCGTCGATGAAAGTTAAGAAATACTTGCACCTAGAAAAAGAAGAAGATGAAAATGGACCACACAAGTCACTGTGAACAAGTTGCAAAGGGGCCGAGACGTGCCAAGAGGAACGCTTGTCAAAATTGTCTCAATGATGTTTTCCAAGAACACAACCGACACAAACACCATCTCTGCAAGAAACCAAAGGAAGACCAGCGACCATTTGTTGATTACATAATTGCTGCAATGAGTGATAATTTAGATGACCAAACTGCTCATGCCGAATTTTGTTCAATTCATCACTATGAGAAACAAGAACTGATGGAAAATATATGATCCAAAGTTGTCAAACTTGTACAACATGGAAATATCATCAACAATTTTAGTTGCAATAACATGCTCAAGATTTTTTAGATCCTTGATTACAACTTGGTGAGGTGAAAACTCTACGGTTTTAACTTCACCCGAACAAGTGATTTGATACATTGATAGAAGGTTGTAGGAAATACTTGGAACACATAATAAATCATTGAAATTACCATTATCTACTTGAACTATTCGAGACCCTACAACACTAAGATATTTATCATCACCAACAAATATTTTCTTGGTGTTACATTCATTTAGAGAAGAAAATATGGATTTATCCTTATCCATATGATAAGGTGATCCAGAATCAATAAGTCACTCATTAGAAGAAGAACTAGAAGTTGCATTGAAGGAGAAACTGGAAGCAAGGAGTGGATGTCCATGAGAAGAAGAAGAAGAAGATGATGATGAATCAATATTGATGTTGTGCTTCTTCATCGTTACTTCTAATGCTTTCATTTTCTTAAAACATTTGGACTCCACATGACTATCTTTCCTAAAAAAGTTGCAAGGTTTGTCAGTGTTCTTACTTTTGGATTTTGCTCCTTTTTCACCATTTGGAGAAAACGTTGATGCTTCCATCTTCTTAAAACATTTGGACTCCACATGACCATATTTCCCACAAAGTTGCAATGTTTGTCAGTCTTCTTACTTTTGGATTTTGCTCCTTTTTCACCATTTGGAGCAAAAGCGGGTAGACAGGGTTTGGGACCCTTGTTTTTCTTGTTTTTGTGGCAAGGATGTTGCTTCTTGGGATTATTGGATTTATCTTTATGTTGAACCACTAAGGATTTGTTGGAGGTACCTGTAGTGCTAACCAGTCCAGGTTGCAGAAGCTTATCTTTCTTTCTAATCAAATCATCACAAAATGACTCAAGAGTGGGTTTTTTATAAGAAGCCCCTAGAGCTTCTCTGGTGGCATAAAAGGTAGATACAAACACTAGATATGCACCGTCAATATTAACAAGAATAATATATATAAAATTCTCATCATCCAAATTTATTTTACACTCTTAGATAAATAGTCTTCAATGCAAAGAAAATCATTTGGACTTAAAGTCATTATCCGATTTTCTATCTAGCAGGATCGAATAATATTATGTTTACCAAACACAAATTCAAGTTTTTTCCAAGCTTCATCAGGGTCATCAATTCCTTGAAGGTGAAACCTTAAATAAGGAGAGATTGACATTTCGATCAATCCACGTGCTTCATCATTCTGATTGGCCCATTTTACTTTATTTTCATCATCAATGGGTTATAGCTCTTTTCCCAAGGTAATTCAGTAAAATCCTTTACTTCTTATTACATTCTCCATATGGGATTTCCATGAGAAGTAGTTGGTATTGGTAAGAAAAAGATCACTAGGAGAAGCCATATTAAATATGAAGAGAATATGGATTTAAAAGTTGAAACTAATCGTTTGGATGGAAAGATTTCAAAAAATTAAACCATTAAAAAAAAATAGCACTGAAAATGGACTTCGGATATGAAAGTTACGTCGTTTTGAAAAAAATGAATAATCGGTAACCAAAAAACCACATGGCAAGTAGAAGTTGATCCACATGGTGATACCCCTCTTTCCAATAACCTCACTTTTACAAATAAGTTGCTTATGAAGTGACCCACTTTTATAGAATAAGCGAGTATCATTTTTACAATGAGTTACTTTATAGATGAAAGTTGCATGCAAAATCAATAATTTAAAATAAAATATTAAAGCTACTTATACTGATTCACTTTTATAATTTAAGTGAAATACACTTTGCAATGGATGCATGAACTTTTTCAAAATAAAGTAACAAAAAGTTGACTTGAACTCAAAACCTCTTACTTAATAAATAAACATTTAACTAAGTGAACTCGTGCAAACGACATGATATTGTCAAGGAGGAGGATTGAGGGTGTTGTTGTTGTTGTGAAAGACGACATTGGAGAGCGTGCTAAAAATAAACTCTTTTCACAGAAGACAATTTTTTCGCTTGTTGATGGCAACAAGGGTTAGATCTCAGTTAGCTTACCTGAAAAATACAAGTTTTCCCTCTGTTTCTGATTTACCGAGTTTGCACAGAGCACACGCCAAAGAGCATACACAGACATGAAAACTTTTCCCTCTCTATTTATGATTTGTCGAGATCGCACAAAGCGTGAGGAAATGAGCATACACAGATCGAAAAGAGTAGCAACC
>ML803824.1:118107-142899 GCA_009831015.1 Picea engelmannii | reverse complement strand
AATGGCTAATTGTATGATCCAATCTAAGGGATTAAGTCTTAATTATTGGGTGAAATCCATTAACTGTGAAAATAACATAGTAAATAACACTACCAAAAAGGCTCTAAAAACCATAACATTGGAAGAAGCATAAAATAAAATTAAGCTAGATGTAAGTCACTTCCATGTATTCGACAGTGTAGCATAGGTTCACATTCCTGATGAGAAAAGGAAATCTTTACAGCCTAAAAGTTAGAAGTGTATTTTTGTAGGATATTCTAAAGATGTCAAATGTTACAGACTTCTTCAACCTCATTCCAATGAAATTAATATTAGAATATATGTTAAATTTGATGTAAATCTAAAGGAAAGCTTTACATCCTAAAAGTGAGAAGTGTATTTTTGTTGGACATTCTGAAGATGTCAAATGTTATAGACTCCTTCAACCTCATTCCAAAGAAATCAATATTATAATATATGTTAAATTTGATGTAACTCTCATGGCCTACAAGCCTAATTCGATGTTTGTTCCTACTTCGGCCTACAAGCCATTTTCAATGTTTGTGCCATCTTTTGTTCATATTCTAGTTTCTTCTTCTTCATATGATGATAGTGAAGATCAAAATCCACCTCTTCCTACTTACCTTCCTCTAGATGAGTCTATTGAACATGAACCTGCACTACTACCACCGCTTCCCACATGGGTCCATTCAACTTGAGAAGTAGTTGGTGATCTTGTTGGTGATCCTCTATATCAGTGTCAAACACGTTCAAAGTTTCAGTAAGCCTATTCTCTTTTGGATCAAGTTTCAGAGACTCGTGATCTAGAGACATTTGCAGAAGATTCAACTCATCCAGATTGGGATACAACAATGAATGAAGAGTATTTTTCTTTAATGGAAAACGATACTTGGGATCTTGTACTTCTTCCAAAAGGAAGAAAACTTGGCAAATGAAAATGGGTATACAAAACTAAATATGCATCATATGGGAGTGTTGAAAGACACAAGGCTCGATTAGTTTCCAAAGGAATCTCTCAAGTTGAAGGAATAGATTATAATGAAACATTTTCCCCTGTACCCAAAATGAATTCCATCAGCCTTGTTCTAGCCCTTGTTGCCTCACATAAATGGGAGGTCCATCAGATGGATGTTAGATGCTCCTTATTTCATGGGGTTTTTCAAGAAGAAATCCACATGGAACAACCTCCTGGATATGTCCAAAATGACTCTAGCCTTGTTTGTCGCCTTAAGAAATTTCTTTATGATGTTAAGAAAGCTCCTTGATCTCGGTATGTCAAAATGGACAACTTTCATATTGACACCGGATTTTCTAGATGTCATTTTGATCCTAATATCTATACCAAGAAAGTGGAAAGCCATATCATAATCCTTGTTATTTATGTTGAAGTTCTTATCCTCATTGGTAGTGACCTTAAACTTTTGACCCATGTGAAATCCATCCTTAAGAAGAAATAAGAAATGATTTTCTTAGTCTATTTACATTATTTCCTTGGCCTCCAAGTTTTGTAAACTAATAAAGGAATTTTCCTTTCCCAGTCTAAGTATGCTTGTGACCTTCTTCATCACTTCTTTGTCTCTTTCACATGGAATAATCAAAACCATCCCCTTCTCCCTTCTAGTCTAGATTCAAACTTGTTGCCACTTGTACTTATCTTGAAGTTGATACCACTTTATACCATCAGTTAGTTGGTCACCTCTTATATTTGACTCATAATTGTCTTGATATTTACTTTGTTGTTGGTCTTGTTGCCTAGTATATGAAAACACCCCATGAAAGCCATTAAAAAGAAGTTATAAGGATACTTTGGTATGTCTGGGGTACAGTTTAGTTCAGGATAAATTACATCTCAAGGGGGATTCCTTTATTGGTTGGTTTCACTAATTTATATTGGTATGACAACCCTAATGATAAAAAGTCTACTACAAGTTATGTTTTCAACCTTGGTTAAGGAGCTTCCACTTGGGACTGTAAGAAACAATAGGATATTTCTCTTTCTTCAGTAGAAGTAGAGTACTGAGAAATAATTAATGCAATTCAAGAAGCCTTGTATCTTTGACAGATCCTTTTTTATTTTGGCTTCTAGCAGCAACATCTAACCACCCTTTGGTGAAACAATTAGAGTGCCATCAATCTCCCCAAAGATCCAGTTCAATCATCAACGCAACAAACACACCAAGCTACACATGAACTTCATCAAAGATATCATTCATGATATAGTTATTGAAGTACTCTTTTTCCCTACAGAAGATCAAGTTCTACACATTTTCACAAAGTCTCTTACAGAAGCTAAGTTTTCCAAACTTCGATCTATGTTAGGATTTCAGGAAGTTTTCATTAAGGGGGGATAGACCCTAATTCCTCCTTCCTTCTCCTATTGTTTAACCTTTGTAAATCCTTCAATCCTATCCCAAGTTTTTCTTAAGGGGGGATGTTAGGATATTTAGACACTTAGGAGTCGATTAAGATCAATTTGGTCAAATGTGTCATTCGGTAAAAGTGTGTTTCTTTAGTATGCATTTGTATTTAGGGAATTCAACGGTCACGATATGTTCCCGTCATATAGTGATCCATCAATTCATATTATCCTTGATCTTAATGACTACATTGATCCATCATTTAACACTCTATTGGTCCATGTTCTCTATTTAAAGAGCATGGAGGGTATTTTTCCGGTGATCGATTGTGAGAAAATCTCTTGTAAATCTCTCTGTAATATTTTTCTTTTGCATTGATAAATTGCTCCAAGTGGCCACAATCATTGGGGTCATGGATATTTTGGTTTTACCACGATAAAACATCATTGTGTTGATATTTGATTTGGTTCTATGAGTGGTTACTGAAGGTGTTCATTCTCTGTTGGAATACACAACAGTTTTAATAGTGTCTATCCATGAGAGGATTATTTGGTTATTGACTTGGGAATGTGCATGCTCCACTTGAGAAACAAAGTAAATCTATGGGATTCCTTTATTATAATGTGTCTCGATATAAAAATTGTATCAATAATCTAGGCATTTAGCATTTAATTTCTATAGCAGTTTTTTATTTCATAGTTAAAGGTACAACATTGTAAATGTAATAAATGTGTGGGAAATTCTCTCTTATGTGATGCATCTCTACATCTTTGTTAGATACATGTTTGTCTCCCCATGATGTACTATGATGTTACAACCAATAAGAAACATGAAATGGGATGAAAAATAGAGTATGAAAATTTCACATACAAAAACGATTGTGATTGTGATTGCATTGTATATTAAAAAATTAATATATCCACATTTCTTATTTAAGGAAAATTCATCACCTTTATTCTATGTGCCTAATCTATAGCTTTATGATTTTAGCTTAAAATAACATTAGTTTTTAATTAAAAGTTTCAAATAATATAATCAATATATTATTAATTTAATTATTAAATAATATATATAAATAAATATGTATAATTAAATTTTAATCTTAAAATTATTATTATCATCATTATTATTATATATTTAAAAATTTTAATATATAATATAATATTTATAAATCAAATTAGATCCATCTTAATTTTGGATCTGTCAAGCACAACATCGAGGAAAGAAATCTCTCTAGGTGTAAACCTTCCCTCAAGTTTTGCACTCTAAAAGAGGTTTGCACCTTGAGAGATTTGATCCCTCTCGGTGATTGATAGGTCGGGGTTAAGATAAATCTAGACTGGTACTAAAAATCTTGTGCACTAACCACATTCACAAACATGGAAAAAATTATAGAACTATATTTTTCACTTTAATTATTTAATTTCTCATGTTTAGTGTTTTTAGTCATTAAATTTATTTAAATTATAGTAGAATCCTTAATCAGATTTAAAGGGGGTAAACTCTCCCAATCCCATTTCTCCTAGAGGGAAGTGTCCTCCAGTTAAGGTTGTTCCAAAAGTGAACTCAGGAGGATCGATGTGCATGGGATCGATATTTCGAACATTTTCCTAGGATTTCTTGTCTTCTTATTCTTCTTCTTTCTCCTTCCTTCTTTGTCATACTTCAATTTCTCTTCTTACTCTCTTCGGATTCTCATCTTCTCCTATTCTTTTTTTTTCTTTTCTTTGTCTATCTACTTCTACTGATAATGTTGGTGCTTCTTATTGAAGGCTCAGTGCTTCAACTTCTTTTTCTAGTATTTCCTTTTCAGCTTCTACTTTAGATGTAACTCATTTTTTTCCTTCTCCTTTTCAGTTGTATCCTCTTTGTTTTGGTGATGCCCCTCATATTGTAAATTATTTCATCATAGTTTGTAGCTCTTCTATAAATTTCTTCATCTTTCCATACTTCAATTTCATAAGGCCATATATAATTGCAAATATGATAGTGTCGATTGAAAACTTTAAGGGGATCGTGTACGTGGAATATTTCCTCCCCGAAATGGAAAATTTTCCAAGTTATCTGCTTTAGCCTATGTTTCCTTTCCATCTTTGAAGCTGTAGGATCCCACCTAGAAAGACATTGGAGGCCATGGTATTTTCGTGTCCCCGATGACGGTTGCTCCAACTCCATGGATGAGAGTGTTATATGCCACTTCCTATAGAAATAGCTTGTCAGTTACAAACCTTAGGAACAAGTGTGGGGATTTGGTTGATGCATAGATCCTTATGTATGTCCCATGATATAACACATACCAATTCCCAATTTTGTCGAGGGCCTGCATTTCCTTTTCTAGCATACAAGGTGTTGGAGCACATAAAAGTAATAGGAACAAGGGAATCATTAAATGTTTACATATCTTGTGATAGTGAATGTGGTTTTTGTGCTCCCATAAGTCTTGGAAATAGACGTGAATAGGGGGATCACTTAGTTTCCATTGTCATCCCATGGTTGAGAAGGTGTGCACTAAACAGAGGATATCCAATAAGTAGGATGGCATATGGAATTTTGGATGTTTCCCTAGCACTGTGCTTTTTGTCGTTGATATGGTATCCTCTAGGGTGGAAAAAAGGATAGCAGCCCATTGGAAACTATGTGTTAGGTATCTAGAGAGGTAGTGGGGGGGCTAGAGGGCCCATAGTGATAATAGTGGACGACACTCAATGTAAGGTGGACTAGATCCACTATATTATTAAATAAGGCACATTATGGTAGTTAGATATAATAAATGTAAGAGGACTTACTAGAAGGTTCTATTGTAATGGGATATGAAGAAAAGTATTGTATTGTGAGTGGTAGCTCAATAGGAAGATTCCCCCTCGAAGAGGCAAGTGAAGAGGAGAGGATCCCTTCCATAATAGGATCCATTGTATGGTGTTGCCCTACCTCAAGGGTTTTGATATAATAAAGTGGTGGTTTTTTATATTGTTCCATATATCTTGTGTGGTGATTGGATTAATATATCTTTGGTACTATTGTGGTATTTTGTATTCAGGTCTTTGGTACTTAAGAATTGGTATCATAGCACTTTCCTTGGAAAGAATTGTGGACAACCACGTGATTTTTATGATTTTTGTAGCAGCTAGAGATGAATTTTCCAAAAACAATTATAGATCCGAGTTCCTCTCACAATTTCACCCAAATTCCAAAAACAAATTGTCTGAATCAAAGTTACGGAAGTGAAGATATCATTGATTTAAAATCAATGTTTTTTTGGAGTTTTTCATGATGACAATGAGACTGCAGAGTCCATAACTTTTCATAGGGTGCTCAAATTGCTACAAGATCAGACCCATTAGATAGAGAATTTCCAGAGCTTTATTTTGGTATATTTTATGTGGTGTTTCTAATGGATGTTCACTCTCAAACCCTCAAGGAAATTCTACACATGATTGAAGCATTCAAATACCAAATGCATGACACATTGCATAACTTTCAAGAAGGTCTCGGGGATGGTTTTCGTAGTATTCATGAGTCCTTGGCAAGCATCCATGAGAAATATACTTTGGTGAACACCATGGATGAATATCATGGATGGATATCATTAAGAAGTGTATGCTCGGTATGCTTTGGAGGACGATTGTGATGATTGGTATATGAATAGTTGTCATTTCTGGGATGACAACCACTTCCATTTTCTATTTGATGACTCTACTCCCCCTCGGGTAGAGAACTTCCTGGAGAGTAAACATGATCATTCTATGCATATTCCTCTTCAGTTTTATTATTCTCTAGTCGTAGTGAATGCATGTTTTGTCGGTTCTAAATATTTCGATCCACGTGACAAGTGTCAATCTTTAGAGCATCATTTTTAGTTGGTTCCCAAGTTCCAATATCTTCAACGTGGATTTCACATGAGCACTTGGACATGGGACCCAGGTTCACAGTGGCAGTTCAACTACTTCAGCATAGTGGCTCACATTTATACATGGGACCATGGTTCTATAGTCTTCTTTAGAATTATGGTCCACAATTGATCCAGAATCGGATCCAGGAGCCTAACAAGGCTCACAAAGGCCTAAAACTAAAATTTCTCAAAATGTCTTCAAAATGGACGCGTGTGTAGGACTCATCGATACAAACCCAATGCAACTTGAACGGGCTTAAACGGACATCGTATGCTCCTGATATCGCATTCTGTTCGTTTTCCCAAACAAGCAAAAAGTCAACGGTCAACTAGAAAAAAGTTAATGTTGATGTCAGCATGATTTCATGTTGACGTATAATTGAGACACATGGCAGTGCAACAACAGACTGACTGGGTAGATGATAGTGATCCAATCAGATGTTGACAAGTGGCACATTCTCAGGCAAATTAAACAGTGCCACATGGCACCCTATCATTTGATGGTTGATCAAAATTTTTGGAGCTCATGGGATTAGACCTCATGACCTCTTGGTAGGAGAAATTCCTTGGGGAAGTTCGAATAGCCAACGCGCCTTGGGAGGGACTTGTTATAAAAAGTCTGCTTTATTGTATATAAAGTGTGTTTTAATGTAATGGAGGCGGAAGGGGGTTGGGGCCAAGCCCCATCCCATGAGTTTTATTATATTATGTGACTACAACCATACGGGTGCGCTTTACCAATTGGATCCAACAAAAGGTGCGGGGGGGACACGATCTAAGGCTTAACCTCTGGCTACACTCCAACTCAAGCTCGCGGATTCATCCATGCCATAGCACCACAACTGTCGATTGGGGGGGCGCTCCACTACACAGTCAACAAGGGGCGTAGATTATATGCACCTGCCCACCATATGACTCAGGGGTAGTGACCATAACCCAGGTGTGAAATTTGGGGCACAGTCCTATGAAAATACACCATGTGACCATTATATGCGGGCTAAAGGCCAGCGCGCAACCCTTAGGGGATGGCACTTGGCCTTTTATTGCCATGTGACCATATTTAGGGGGCGTGTGCCCTGGAAAAGGAGCTTAGCCCAATATTATTGCAAAAAAAGTGGTTTTTTAACCATAGGATATGATTTTTCAGTGATTTTTAGGCCTGTTTTTGGAGATTTTGTCCAATATTGGGGGATATTGGGCCCTTTTTGAGGCCAAATCTTGGGGGGGAGTTGGGACATGGTTATCAACTCCAGATATATATAAAACAGGCCTTCTTGAGGCTAGGGAGGACATTCAGAGAAGTTTTATGCTGAAAATTTGCCAAGCCAAAGCCATTTTTATGTAGGGAAGTTGTTGAGAAGCGCACCTTTGCGGGCCATTTATGGGAGCTCCGGTCATCCGATTTGAGTTTCGTTTCTTCTGTTGGGTTCTTGAGATCCGGTAGAAAAAGACCAGATCAATTTTGTAACATTTCCGCACTGTTGTGATTTACTTATTGAGATTTGAAAAGAAATAAGAAAGCCTCACGCATTGAGACAAAAGCCCGCAGACGTAGGTGAGATTGTCGAACTCTGTTATCACATTGGTGTTATGGTTTGCTAATTTTTTATGCTTCATTTCAGTTCTGTACATGTTTATATGGATGGCATACTTCTTCTATAATTTCTTCCTCTTTCTTTAAGCTTCCTAATTGGTTAATCAAAACATGCTTAATAACTCAACCATAGTCGTGTAAAATATATTTTCGGATCAACAATTATCCATGTGACCCTGGTATATGGTTTTCCACCCTCATAACAAGCATTGATGGCAACGCTTTCATAAGGGGGATGGAATGTTAGGTAGCTAGAGAGGTAGTGGAGGCCATCCAATGTAAGGTGGACTAAGTCCACTATATTATTAAATAAGTTCCACTATGGTAGTTAGATATAATAAATGGGTAGTTAGATATAATAAATGTAAGAGGACTTCTTAGAAGGTTCTACTTATAGAAGATTCCTCCTCTAGAATGTTCTTAGGTGATGGTAGTACTATATAAAGGGGTTCAATAAATGCAATGGGATATGAAGAGAAGTATTGTATTGTGAGTGGTAGCTCAATAGGAGGATGCTCTCTCGAAGAGACAAGTGAACATGATAGGATCCCTTCCATAATAGGATCCATTGTATCATGTTGCTCTACCTCAAGGGTTTTGATATAATAAAGTGGTGTTTTTCTATATTGTTCTATATATATTGTCCAGTGATTTTATTCAAATATTTTTGGTACTATTGTTGTATTTTGTATTCAGGTATTTGGTACTTAACAATTGGTATCGTAACACTTTCCTTGGCAAGAATTGTGGGAAAATGTTGTTTTCTATTTTTGCAGTTTTTTTTTTCCAAAGAGGGTCGCGACATTACAGATGATTTATGTGTATTTTTGTGCAATATTTGCAGAGACTGGTTGTATATCTAAGTTCCTCTTAGAAAAAAAACCCAATTAAAAAAAATTCATCTGAAACAAAGTCCGAGAAGTAAAGTTATTGAAGTTTTAAAATATGCAACTTTTCAGGGTTTTTTAGCGGACGATGACACCATTTTTTAATTTCTGTAGCACCTGGAGGCTGAATTTGCTAAAACAAATTACATATCTTTGTTCCTCTTTAAAAAATAATTGATTTCAAAAAAAAAATCACCCAAATCGAAGCTCCCAAAGTGAAGATATAGTTGATTTAAAATCAATCATTTTTGGGGGGTTTTTGTGACGACAACAAGATTGCAGAGTTCATAACTTTGCACCCACACTTATCCATGAGACCCTGGTATAAGGTTGTACACCCTCATAAAAAGCGTTGAGGACAGTGCTTTCATAAGGGGGATGGAATGTTAGGTATTTAGAGAGGTAGTGGGGGACCCAGAGGGCCCATAGTGATAATAGTGGAAGCCACTCAATGTAAGGTTGACTAGATCCACTATATTATTAAATAAGGCCCAATATGGTAGTTAGATATAATAAATGTAAGAGGACTTACTAGAAGCTTCATCCTATAGAATGATCTTAGGTTGTTGGTAGCACTATATAAATGGGTTCAAGCAATGTAATGTGATATGAAGAGAAGTATTGTATTGTGAGTGGTAGCTCAATAGGAGGATTCCCCCTCGAAGAGGCAAGTGAATAGGAGATGATCTCTTCCATAATCTGATCCATTGTATGGTATTGCCCTACCTCAAGGGTTTTGATATAATAAAGTGGTGGTTTTCTATATTGTTCCATATATCTTGTGTGGTAATTGTATTCAGATATCTTTGGTACTATTATGGTATTTTGTATTCAGATCTTTGGTACTTAACAATATGGCCATTTGTTGTGATTGTGTGCATCAAAGGGACCCATGATTATTTGAAATTCATGGTAATTTCCTCTCCATAAAGTTTTTCATAGGAAAAATACAACAAATATTTATGGGGTCCTTAGCATCCCGGTGGGATAAGTCAATATTTCCTTTCCTTGAATTTTGTCCTTAGAACCCATAAATTCTTCATCACCTCTCTACAGTCCAAAGGAAAATAAAGCATCCAATATTCTCTAAGTTCATTTTATTCTTTGGGAAGCTTATATTATGTGTTCAAGATTGAAGTCTAGAATGATGAGATATCCTTCCCTTGAGTGTATTTGATTAATATGTTGTCTACATATACCTGGTGAATGATCCATGAGATGGCCTCTATGCATTAGAATACAATAGGGTGTGCACCTATTTTATGGAGATGGGAATGTTTTATCATTTGGTAAACACATTGATCTTGGTCATCATCCAACAAATCTAGGTATGAATGTTGTTGAAAAATTTGGTAGATTTATCCCCATTGGTAAACCATAGTATTGTCGATGGAGTAAATGGTATCATTATGTATAGGACCTAAAGTAATAACATTTTATTCCTCCTCTTCTCTATCTAGACTGGACTCAATGATAACCTCTTTGCCACTTCTAGTCCTCCCAGTTTCTATATATGGATCTTTCACCTCACCCATATCAAGAAAATTAGATATTAGCATGGTTAATATTTTCAAAAGAGTGCAGTTTCCTATATAAAAAAAATATTATTTCGGAAAAATATGATCTTATCTTCTATTAATGGCCATCTTCAGGATAGATTTATTTGATGGATTAGTAATAAACCATGTTGTAGTTTCCCTGGAAGGTAATGTTTTGATTGCATAGAGAAGAAATAGAAAAGGGAGAAATGAGGTTTTACTAGATGATTGGCTAGTATTTGGTGCTCAATAATGTTACTTTATAGCCTAGCCCACCCTAAATCAATTCGATCATGTTTAAACTCATTTTCTATTTTAGGAAAAAAATTCCTCCCTATGATTGCGGTAGGGATTCATTTGTTTTGTATCATGTAACTTCATGATCACATATATGATCAACCATGATGCAGTATCTGTGTAGACCAACACAGATCAAAATGCGAGGGAAAGGGAAGAGAAGGGTACATTTGGAAAAGGGTGCCGACTTCTTATGCACTCAGAGTGACTCCACCCACTTGGGAATAGGTTTTTCTTTTCCTTAAAATTCTTATGAAAATTGCAAAGAGTCAAATAATAGAAAACCCCCAAAATGATTGGCCAAGAAGGAGTGGTGAATAGGGATGGCCATTGTGCTTATTAAATTGATTGGTGTTTGAAAAAACCATTGTTAAAATCCTCATTTGCAGGTGTGATAAGGGTTTGACAAGTCGAAAACTAGCTTCTAGTGAGTGACATATGAAATTTTTTCTAGGGATCATATATAGATAGAAATAAGGGTTTAATGAATTTGGGAAAATGGAAAGAATCCTTTGGTTTCCTAACAATATTAATGTCATTTCTTGACTATTTGGACAAGAAAAAATACAGCAAGGATTTTTTAAAAAACCCTAACATTCATTGAGGAAATTTACCTATCAAACGATGGTTGGTTTTTGGTGATGTGGACCATGTACTCAAGGTGCTATGGATGCGTACTCCATGTTGGTATCTAGCATGTGTGTTGGCACCCAAAATTTTGGGTCCAATTTTGCACGCATGCACAAATAATGTTGTGCATGTTCATTCCGTAGTTTTTCACACGTCGAAGGAATGATATAGAATGTGCACCAGACCAAGTTTTTCTGGTTGTGTGCCAATCTTAAAAAATACCAAGTGCACACCAGTCTAAGTTTTTTCAATTGTGCCAAAATCAAGAAGATGTCCGTCAGAACCAATAAAAGAATCATCAGGAAATATTCCCAGATGATTACTGCCAGCAGCACCATGGGACATGGGATAGCTAGAGGACGAGCTAGCCAGAAAGTTAAGATTGCCATTGATACAGAAAATCGACGTGGAGTGTTGGTAGACACCAGAAGCATGTGAGTTTGTTTCTTTCAGTAAAACAGGTGGAGTAGAGAAGAAAGAGATAACACTCCCCAGTAGCGAAAGCTATAAAAGGAAGAACTAATATTAGAAACATAGCTAGTTAGCTAGTCATTTGGTCAGATAGTTAGATATTGAGGAATTGAGATTATTTGAGTCCTTAGTATTGATCTTTCTCTGAGCTTGTTGTAATATGATAATTCTTTTGAATATATATCTATTTATGTTGTATGTTTGAGTTTTGAGCAAAGGTGCATTGCATAGTATGTTTTAATTATGAAGATTTATATAGAGAAGATATGAAGTTCTATGGTTGTCATATGTATCTTTCCTAAGAAATGTATATCTATGATGTGATGGAATAGATCCAGTAATAAATATATGATAGTTCTGATCCATTCTATGTTTATCATGTATGATTTGAATATGTGTGTGTACAATTTTAATTCTTAGTCCTTATGAGTTTACCATATATGAATCTCTTGCAGACTAGTCTAGATGGATAGTGGTATAAATTTATCTCCTCCTCGTCATAATACCTTATGGTCTATGTGATCTACTATGCATCTCGAGCAAGACATTCTTTGGCCTCGGTTGAAGATTGATATGTCAATGCTTTGGGTTTTTTTCTGGTCAATTATAGATGAACCCTGGGTATAAATCCCCCAACACGAGGAAGGACACATACAAGCATGGAAAAACGATGCCAACAAATGGTTTTGTTGTCTGGACCTAAAGTCTTGTATGGGAGGATGAAAGCAAGAGATGAGGTGGCACTTGTCTAAGGAGGAAATTAAGGATGGGTTTGCCACAAAAGAACATGAGCTTGTCCTATGAGAGATTCAAGGCTTGGGGGTGAATACATAGCAATGGAAAGGAAGATAATATTTACTCTGATATGCATGGGCTCTTATTTGTTGAATTTCCTTGTCTGTTGCAAGAATGGTTGAAAAGGAAAGTTTCTATCAATTCGGTTGTATGGCTGTTGGAGCCAATGGTTTGGGATCAAGCCAATATTGAAGAATTGAAAGTGGTAGATAACAAGTGGACTCGGGATATTGATTTTTAGTTTTCTCTATTAAAATGAGGCTACATTATTGAATGCACTGCGGAATACACCAATTCTTTCAGTGGGGATGAGAGAAAGTTTACGGAAGGTCTAAGAAGGAGGATGCTAGAAGAAATTTCACTTTGGATAAAAATGTTGTTCATAGAGAAGGGACTAATGTGCATGGAGGTTGATAGAATGTCTTAGTAAACTCCCCTAGTGTAGGGGAGGGTTGCAAAGATGAGGGAAAGTTAGAGAGAATATGGATCCGTTGAGGAGGATTCATAAATATTCAAGGTGAGGTGAGGTATGGAATGAACCCAGAAGAGAAGAGGAGAAAAAGAGTTGAGAGATGCACAAGATGAGTTAAGATGAGGAGAAAAGTAGAGTAGAGGAGTAGAAAAGAGTTAGAAAAGGGTGTGAGACAAGGGGTTAGGACCAGAATGAAGAGGAAGGAAACTGCACTAAGTGGTATTGTGGAGGAGTATGTTGTTCTAGAGAGGAACATAGATGAGGATAATCCCGCAAAAAGGCATGGCGTAGAAGATACCAATAGTAGTTGTGAGGACCCAGGTGATGAAGTATGAACCCTTTGGCTGTTGCAAAATGTCATAACCTTAGAATAAGTAAGAGCACATATTTGTGGTGCATAGACAAGAAAGGAGGATTAAGCACATATATGTTGTGCACTAATGGGAAGGGAGATCGTCATGGAGAGTAGTGATGCATTGATAAGAAGAGAAGTTAGTGTGATGAAAAGAAAAGAGATTGGAACATAGAGAAGCGGTGTGCTAGTAGGAGAAGAAAATGTCACACATAGTGGAAATGCATAGATAGGATCAGAAAATGGAGTGCAACATGTTGATGCACCCAAAGAAGATGAAGATGGAAGCTTACCTAGTGGTGAGGAAGATGTATGGATGATTGAATATGGTCTTGTGCGGCTGCAAGTAGGAAACTCTTTGGGTCACCTCACAAGAAATGTTAGAAGAAGATGGACTTATCCCCCCTTTGTACCACCCCCCATGCACATTTTTAATGAAGAAGAAAGAATAGCAAATAGTGAAGTAGTTCGAGTAAGACTGAGAGAAGAAGAAGGAGAAGAGTTGAGTGAAGAAGAAGGTGAATCCAATGCCTCTTCACTTAGAAGAGTAGTGGTACCAGGAAGTATGATTACAAGTAGTTAGATAGGAGGAACTAGGTCTCACTCAAGGATGGCGAACCAAGACAGTAAACTAAGGTTTCCCATGTTCCATGGAACGAGTAGAGATGATGTTGAACAACATTGGTTTACTTGTGAATAAATATGGTCCATAAAGAGGATCACTAATGAGGAAACAAAGATCACAAAACTAGAGAAAACATTCAGGGATAGACCCTTGGCATGGTATATAAAGTATAAGGCCACTGTGTCTGTAGGACAAGCAAGGTCCTTGTCCGAAATTAATCAGGATCTACTTAGGGAATTTCATAAACCTAAGTGAGAATCCTAGTGTATCATTGAGATAAAGGAGATTAAGAAGAAGGAAGGAGATACAGTATGGGATTATGACCAATGGTTCTAAATATTATTAGATAGGATGATGTTCCAAATCTAGGACATGCACCATAGAGAGTGGTTTATTATGGGGCTACTCCCCCATATATCAGTCCCACTCACCTAGAAGAAGGTGACGACTCAGGAAGAGGTAGTCAAAATCTCAATGTGCTTGGAAGCTACACTTGGAGGCACATATACATCGGCTAGGTTGGCGCAGGTTTAGTCGCAATTGGCCAACCTGATGATGTAGTTGAAATATATGGCAAAGACTAAAGTCGTGCATGAGAACGTGTGGTGTACCACATGTCGCACTGAGGGGCATTGTAGAGACGAATTATTTATCCTTCCAAATGATGTGGCGATAGGCGCACCAAGTCCATTTCCATATGGATAGTCAGAATGGTGTGAAATATGTAGACAATGGAGCCATGTGCCACCACACTGCCCAACTTTGCAAAAGTATCAGATGACGAATCACTCTCCATTTCGCGAGTTCTGTAAATCCATCGGGCATGATGTCAATAAATTCAAATCACTTCAGTTAATGAAAGATAATACCTACAATGCATTCTGGGTACAAGATGAGCAGAAAGGTGGTGAGTGTGGTGGCACGGAAAGATGCGGATACCAAGGAGGCCCCAAAGGTGGAAATGGGTGCGGTCACAGATGTGGATATTGAGGAGGAGGAGGTAGACCCCCCACATGCTTTAATTGCATAGAAATTGGTCATGTATATATATTATGTACCAAACCATGAATGATTTGTGCATACTTTTATAGTCCTAAGCATGTCACTGAGGATTTTCCTCACTTACAAAAAAAGTGGGAGGACAAGAATACCAATTGTAACATGGTGCATGTTGAGACATGAAAGAATAAGAAGAAGAATGAGGAGGAGGATTTTCATGTGGTAACCTAAGGAGGACCAAAGAAATGATAATACTCAAAGCATGGTGAATGATCAATCAAAATCCAAGAGAAAAGATAAGGAAGTTACCTCATCCCCCTCCAAAATTTGATGTTGCTCAACAAAAGCGGTTTCTATGCAATGCATAGAGAGAAATCGAAGAAGAAAGAGTGTGAGAGGAACTGCAATGTGTGACTCAGAGCTCACTTTAAAGAGGCTCATATCTGGGAAGAAGTGTATAGGGTGACACAAATGTCATTAGAAGAATCTCAGATCTGCGAGGAGGTACAATTGGTGACACAAAGGTCATGGGACGAAGCTTGCACGCATGAGGAATTGCAATGCGCGACGAAAATATATATGGAGGAAGCTCATGTGCACGAAGAAATACATCCTGTGACATAAATATTGATAGAGGAAGAAAGCAGACAGACTGAGTTGTGACACGATGAACATAAAGCATATGAAGAACAACACCAAGAGGAATTGCAATGCACAACAAAATCCTTGTGTGACTTAGGTCACATGCCCAACACTGAATATCAAGTACTTTATTACACTATTGTTTGTGATTGCTCAAATATCCAGAGGCTGCAAGTAAGTTGACCTAGATGTTAGCTACTTCCATGAAAGAACAAGGGGCAGAGGAAATAATCGCATCCCCTCTACCAGAAATAGATGTATGTTAGGTCAGTAAGTAGAATCGCATTGACCGAGAATTTAAGATAACAACAGAGATTGTAGGATACAACATGGATGGATTCATGTTGGATCTAAAGTTTGACGTGAATTTATTTTTAAAGAAATCTTGGGAAGTGATGGGGAAACCAAATTTAGTATGGTCACCCATCCAACTCCAATTGGCGAATCAATACAAAATCTACCCAATATGTTATCTGTAGAAGGTGGAAGTAAACATCAAAGGAGTGAAAAAAAGGACAACTTTGAGGTCATAGAGATTATGGATGAATCTGATCCATATCCTGCATTATTGGGGATTAACTGGGCCTTTGACAATAATGCAGTGTTAAAATCGAAAAAGAGGCAGATGTCATTTGAAACATACACCAAGTGAGTCATCATGCCACTAGATCCATATGAAGTTGACTGGTATAATGATCCCATGGATGAGGATTTACTTCCCCCCCTTCATTTCTATCATTTCATGTTCTACTAATTCATCTCTATTATCATGGCCCAGTTTCACAGCAATCATGGGACATGCACTTCCCTGCCCGACCAATCCCCTTCAATTCCCATGCTATGGTTCTTTTACATCTTATTGTTGTATCAAAAATTGTTCATAAGAACCTATATTATAGTCACTTACCCTCTTACCCACCATAAAGTTTCATTGTACATCATCCCCTTTGTTGATAGGGAGCACCCCTATGTCCAACAATTGTTATGCATCATCTCCTTTGCTAATACAGAGGGGCCTCTTCTTTCGCCATAGATCCATCTCCTCTAGTAGTGATCCTGGGGAATGTGTCTATATTTAAACCCATTGTCGGCCCCCCTCCTCTCACATATTTTCATAGATCCACATCCCTCCTCTAGTGGAATGACCACGACTACTATCTCGGCCTCGTCATCCTAGACTAAAAATACAAGCAAACAATGATACTCTCTCTTGATGGAGCCTCAATGCTCTCCAGTGCTCAGTTTTTGTTGGTGAGCCTTAAATAGATCCCTTATTCCCCTCCACAAACACCAGGGAAGGTTCTTGAGGGCGCATTTGGCCACATGAAATCCAACTCCATCTTTCACCATCCATCATGTGTAAGTCATTCATGGACCTGAGTCAAGTTGCAACTACAATTTGCATTGATGATTTGCTCTTACTTAGGCCCGACCATCATCACGTCTTGGTTTTTCAAATGATGATTTTATCTTATTCTAATTTTTTTCCTTAATTATATGCAGTAGTTGGATTGAGGACAAGCCAGATAATAGTGGTGGGGGCCTGTTGGCACCCAAAGTTTTGGGTCTAGTTTTTCATGCATTCACAAACAAAGTTGTGTGTGTTCATTCTGTAGTTTTGCACATGTCAAAGGAATGATACATCATGTGCGTTAAACCAAGTTTTTTAAGTTGCACACTAAGCTTAAAGACTACCAAGCATGCGTTATTCCGAGTTTCGCAAGTTGCGCTGAAAATCAAGAAGATAACCGTCAGAATCAAGAAAGGAATCATCGGGAAATATTATTGAATGATTACTACCAGTAACACCATGGGATGTGGAAAAACCATAGGATGAGTTGGCAAGGAAGTTAAGATTACCATTGATACAAAAAATCTACGTGGAGCGTTGGCAAACACTAGAAGTGACACAACACCCCTACCTCAGCAGGTTCTGCACGACCTCCTGATCTAAGGATCATTCTTAATCTCCCCTTTGGGTCTGATTGAATCTTTGATTCCCTATAGGAATATTCAACACACAAGTGTTTATCCATAGGTCCTTCTTAGGAGCTACGCCTGTGCGAATAAGCACTAAGCGCCAACTCTCATCCACGTGACCAGTTGACGTGACCACACTCTTCACCCAAAAAGGTACATCGGGTTTCGTGGCTTCACGACCCCTAGTATGAGTCCCTCTAACTCCTTTAATCCCCAAAACCCCGAAAGGATAATGGGTCCTTTGAATCCTCCCTTGAATTTACTTGATGTAACCATCAACTGTGACCGGGGGCCTAATGTTTCGGCACCTCGAAATTTCGTGTATCGGAAAATTAAAGTGCAACAGCTCCTTTCGTCAGCGACCGAAAATCGCGATAACTCCTCATCCACGAATCAACAGTTCTGGACCCCCCTATGATCTGACAACCTTGATTCTATTGGGACTTCACGAATCGGGAGTTCGCAACACTCGACTCCAATTCACAACTCCTTCCACGCCCCGAACTCCAAAATGACGAATTTCAAGCACGCGATCAACGGTTCTCATTGATCTGATCCAATGACCACTACTCCTCCTGATCTTATGAGTGTTGAAAGACACTCAGCCTTAATCTTCCCATTGGTCTGCAAGATCCAACGACCCACGAAACTTCGATGGTTCTCCCTCTGATAATTTCGACCGTTCATTTAGATTTCTCAAAGACTTGTGCCCAATTACCTTGGCGTCTTCTTCTTCTAACTTAACTTCTGTGAGGTAATTCCCGACCTCATCCTTCCTTTGAATTCTATTCGAAATATCCATCCCTCATGAGCTTGACCTCTGCTACGAATTCAAAGCTTCAAAAGGAATCTTGCACGTACTCCTTGCGGCATTCACAATAACCTCTGGTTATTCACCACCTCCAACTCTATGCACTTCCCTGCAACAACAATTCTTCGACCTTCCTCCTTGGTTGGAAAAGTCTAAGACTTCCACTGGCCTGCGCACACCTTGCACGACGCTTATGTTATACCTGCACTTTTGTGGGTATAAGAACAATGGTATCTCTCCTGATCTTTCCTAAGATAAAACTCAGAACTCATCAACTCACTCTTTATGGACTCTCACTACACTCCTTACAGGATTTCTCGGGAAGAGAAAAAATTGAAACTTATACTTCTCCTCTCACAAACTTCATACATTCAACATGAAATGAAGAGCATACACAACATTGAAACAAAATACATAACAGAGACTGAAATAAACTGTAACATACCATTCAAAAGATGTAACAGAATTCATAAAACACCATGAAATTGGATCAAATCTTCTTTATATTAATCCAAGTGCATATGTACATGGGTTCAGTAGCAAAAGCTATATGTTCATACTAACTCTACAACCTATGTTCTTCTACTCTACGCTCTACAACCTACAATTGAGAATAATTGATTACAATACAATGCCTACAAGGGAGCTTTCTAGCATTTTCCCTCCTACAACTCTATCTATCTAATCGGAATTAAAATCTATATACTTTACATTCATTATAGTTAAATGCATCCATATCCGACAGATGAGAGAAACACTCAAGATCTGTTTACAATCTCCAAAACATAAATGCAAATACATCCTCCTAGATATTCCATTAATGCTTTATCTTTTGAAATTCAAAATGTTCTCAAAATGTGCATTGGTGCATTTCCATCTGTCCTTTGCATTCGTGTTTTCTTTATTGGCTCACTTACGATGCTCCTGCATCATACTCCCTTGACTGAAAAATTCATGGACTCATGTTCATGAGCTCTTGCACCGTATGTCCATGTTTTTGGATTATTGCGTCACTTTCCCAACTGGCATCTTCAATCGGGTTTCCCTTCCATTTTATCAAATACTCAAAATATTTCTTCCTTTGGGTCTCCTTGCTAATTCTTTGATCAAGGATCTTTTCTATCTGTGGATTTTCAGCTACAGGCAGTTCTTTGACCCACTGAACTTCTTTCTCATCCTCTGATCCCCCTGTTCCATCGGTTTTGTAAGGGTATAGAGCCACTATGTTGAATATGGGTGATATTCCAACTCCATCCGGAAATTCTATTTCATAAGCATTAGCCTCAAATTTCCTCGAGATCTTACACGGCCCTATCTTCTTCATATTCAACTTATTATGTGTTCCCCTTGTGAATATTTCTTTCCTCAGGTGAGCTAAGACTAAATCTCCCACTTCAAACTGAAGTTCTCTTCTGTGTTGATCTTCTCTACACTTGTATTCCTGGTAAGAATTCTTTAACCGTTATCTGATTTTATTGTGGATCCCTTGCATATCTACTGCAAAGTATTCTACTCCAGCACTTCTGAATTCACTTTGTTCTAAGTCCCTCAACTCAAATACTCCTCTTGGTTGCATTCCATACATTATATGCAATGGGCTCTGTCATGTGCTCCTATTAGGTGAATCGTTATATGCAAATTCTGCTTGTGGCAGAATCTGATCCCACTGACTGTGATGTTCAACGACCAAACTCCTCAATAAATATCCTAAACTTCGATTTACTACCTCAGTTTGTCCATCCGTTTGAGGGTGATATGCTGAGCTAAAAGATAAATCTGTCCCCATCTTCTTCCATAGTGCCCTCCAGAAATGACCAACAAATTTGGTATCCCTGTCTGAAACAATACTCATGGGTAAGCCGTGAAGTCTAACAACTTCTTTGAAAAATAGGTTTGCAATGTGAGTTGCATCATTGGTTTTATGACATGGAATAAAATGTGCCATTTTAGAGAACCTGTAGACTACCACGAATATGGAATCACAACTCATATGTTTCCTCAACAGTCCTAACACAAAATCCATGCTTACCGCATCCCACGACCTCTCTGGTACTGGAAATGGTTGATACAATCCTGTATTATGCCTTCTCCCCTTTGCGTGCTAACAAATTATGCATTTGTTGACAAATTTCTTGAAATCTATCCTCATCCCTGGCCAATAGTATAAACTTTTCAGCTACGCAAACGTTTTGTCATGGCCGAAATGTCCAACCAATCCCCCACTATGTTTTTCCTTCAGAATATTCTCTCTCGTAGAACTCTTCGAAATACACAACTGATGTCTTATGAATAACATTCCATCTTGAATCAAATACTCGATCCATTTGCATCTATCTCTGATAATTGGATTCTCGCATGCTTCATAAGCATCTTTGAAATCTGAATCATCTCTATACATATCCTTAAGGCTATCAAAACCTAAGGTCTTCACACGAAACTCCTGCAGAATCAAACATTTCCTGGTCAATGCATCGACAACCTTGTTAGGAGTTCCAGAAATGTGCTTTATAACAAAAGTAAAGTTCTGCATAAATTCAACCCATTTTGTATGTTTCTGGTTCAGTTTTTCCTATCGAATTATGAATTGTAAAGCATGGTTGTCTCTATACAAGACAAACTCTTTCGAAACCGAGTAATTCCTCCATTTCTTCAATGCCTGTATGATTGCATAAAATTATTCATCATACATGGAATAATTTTTCCTTGCATCGTTCAACTTCTCACTGAAGTATGCAATCGGTCTATTGTCTTGACTCAAGACTACTCCAACCGCGAATCCACTTGCGTCACATCTGACTTGGAATGTCTTACTGAAATCTGGCAGAACCAAAACTAGTTGTCCAGTTATTTTCTCTTTCAGCAACTTAAAACTTCTCTCTGCTTCCTCTGTCCAATGAAAATATTTATGTCTTTTCTTGACTGTGTCCATCATTGGTGCAGAAATTCCACTAAAATTTCTGATGAATTTCTTGTAAAAAATAGCCAATCCATGGAAGCTTCTGACTTCAAAGATGTTCTTTGGTGACGACCATTCTTTTATTGTTTTTACCTTCTCATAATCCATCTTCAACTCGTTCGAAGAGATCACAAAAACCAAATAAATGAGTTCTTTCCTCATGAAAGACGACTTCTTCAGATTTATGAGCAACTTCTCTTGTTGTAACCTCATCATCACTAGAGTTAGGTGTCTCAAATGTTCTTCCTCAGTTTTACTGAAGATCAGTATATCATCAAGATACACAATCACAAACTTTCCAATAAAATCTTTCAAGACTTCGTTCATCAACCTCATGAAAGTACTTTGTGGATTCGTCAAACCAAACGGCATGACAAGCCATTCATATAGCCCTTCATTCGTTTTGAATGATGTCTTCCATTCGTCACCTTCTCTAATTCAAATCTAATGATATCTGCTTTTCAAATCAATTTTTGAAAAAAAAATTGCTCCACTCAAGCAATCCATCAAGTCATCCATCCTGGGTAAAGGAAATCTATACCTGATGGTGATTTTGTTTATAGCCCTAGAGTCGGTACAAATTCTCCATCCACCATCTTTTTTTGGACTTAACATTGTTGGTACAACGCATGGACTCAAGATTTCTCTAACCAAACCCTTGTCAATCAAATCCTGGACTTGCTTCTTAACCTATTCATTCTCCTACGGCGTTAATATGAACGTTGCTTTGTTTGGTAAACTTGCTCCTGGTATAAGGTCAATGTGATGGCTTATACTCCTGATGGGTGGCAATGAATACGGTAAATCATCCACCACTATATCAGCGAAATTCTCCAATAGTTCCTGAATTTCCTTCGATAGATCATCTATCAAAGTACTGGTCAAAATGACTCTAGGTTTTCTTACCACAACAAACTACATATCTTCATCTTTCTTGACTTCATCAAGAAGTTCCTTCCCACTCATGAGAAGTATAGTATTTATCGTTTCTTCTTTCACCTTCTTGTCTTCAATTGGAAACAACATATGTGTTCTACCATTCTTCTCTAAGGTGTATGTATTCCTTCTCCCATCACAAACAACATTTATGGCATATTGCCATGGTCTACCCAACAAAAGATGACAGACATCCATGGGAATAACATCACATAAGATTTCATCTCTGTAACCCCCTATCTTAAATTCAACTAAACTTTGTTTAGTGATTGTTACCTGATGTCCCTTTTTCAACCACAAAACCTTGTATGGGCTTGGATGTGCAATTGTCTCCAATTCCAGTTTCTACACCATTTCTATGGATACTAGATTGTTTGTACTTCCACTGTCCACTATTACCTTGCATACCCTATCCTTGGTCTTGCAAGAAGTTCTAAACAAACTATTTCTTTGGACTAGATTCTCTATCTCCTTCTCTGGCTTCAAAAGAATTTTCCTCATCATTAAGGATCTTCCGCCTTCTGCATCTTCTGCCTCAACATTTCGCCTTTGCGCTTCTAAAATGTGAGCTTTGCCTCCTCCATCTCTTTTCTGTCAGGACATTCATAAGACTTATGTCTGATCTTTCCACAGACAAAACACGTTATCTCACCACCTCTACCTCTTCCTCTTCATTTGGATCGAGGAAAAGTGTTTCCATTGGCATATAGCCTTCCTTGTGAACTTCCTCCTCTCTCAGGGCGAGTATGAGGTTTCTTCTCCTCATTATTGGGCTTTTACACTCTGTCTTGGGAAATTTCTTTGCCTTTGCTCTGACTTCTACCTATGTGTCTTTGACTTTGCTTTCGGGCCAATTTTTCTTCAACCTTTAGAGCAATCTAATAAGCATCTTCCACATTCTTGATTGTTACCATGCTTATCTCATCCTGAATGTCATATCTCAAACCATTCATGTATCTGGAGACCTTTTCATCATCACTCTCACGATGACCAGCTCTGATGTTAAGTCGATAAAATTCTTCGGTGTATTCTTTCACTGTCATCCCCTTCTGTCTCAAATTTTGCATTCTTTGAAACAGATTAATCTGGTAGTCTCTGGGTATAAACTTGGCTTTCATCTTTGCAACCATTCTATCCCAGATTTTAATTCTTTTCTTTTCTTTGCAACGCCTGTCAACTTGTAGTTTGTCCCACCACAGTGTTGCATGCCCTTTAATTATAGTGAAGACATGTTTGACCTTCTTATCTTCCTCGACGTCCTCATAGTTGAAGTACTTGTTCAGAGCTCTAAACCAATCTAGTAGCTCCTCAACGTCTAAGTTTCCTTCATACATCAGGATGTCCATTTTTTCTCTGGCCCCTTATAGTGTACCCTTTCACTACCCAGGTTTCCCAACCTCTCAGTTTACCATTCTGTACATGGAATTATAAGCAAAGGCATTTAACACAATTAAACACACTTAAATCTCAGAGTAAAATACATAAGATGCTGCTACAATTACACAATCCATAGCAGTCACAGTATTTTATTTACACAGTGGAAAACTTGATACAAAACAGCACAGTCATGCGAACATGATCAAAACATAACTTAGAATACTTATCTTTTATCTGTTGTAGAAATCACCAACCAAGTGCAAGCCTTCCACGAACCTCCCAGCCTTAGACCACACTGTTCTTCAGCTCAACAGTGGGTCACCCCCGAGCTGGGACCGAGCTCCACCCCAAGGCAAGGAATCCTAGGCTAGGCTGAGGTTACAGGGAAGACATCACAGAAATATCTGGAAGAATTCTTCCCAGAGATGCCATCTTATGCCCACTACTACCAGACCCTCATTCCCCACATGCCTGTTCCACCCGGGAGTATACACCTTCACACACACAGTCCATCGGTGCTAACCTCCCCTTCTGGGTCTCGGCAACAGGCTGGATCAGGAAGTCTCAGAGCACGTAGCTGATGCTGGACACTCTCTGGAAGAAACCACTTCCCCACGAACTCTCTCACCTGGAGAGAATTACTCACAAGACCCCACGCAATCCAGCTCTGCGTGGTCACAACACCCCACGGGATAAACAGACACAGGTTTTCTGGTTCAAGCGGTGTACACGGTTTCTTCCCACAAACACAGGCTTAACGGCTTCAGATATCAATCCGGGTATCTGGCAGAGGTCCCCCTGGTTCTACGCTCAAAGGTTCGGTTCCGAATGGAGGAGCTCCCTTCCCACGGTTCAGCTCGGCTCTTTTATTTGCATGCACCAGGGTTGACACTTGTCACCCTGGGAACTGCATGCATACCACAGTGTGCATCCCCTTTGCACGTTCCCTCCCTTTCCAGGAACTTAGGATAAAAAACGGAAATGCACATGTTTCTTTTAAAATAATATTAAAATATTATTTCCCAGGCTTAAGCCCCTAGGCTCATCACTCAGCCCCTTTCCCACCTTCCAGCCCCTAATCCCTTGCCCACTCTGTGGACGCTCAGTCCCCCATCACTCATTCATCGTGGTCGGTCTGCACTGGCGGTGTTTATATTTTATTAATTGATCTGCCTACATACAAG
>ML803824.1:90637-108363 GCA_009831015.1 Picea engelmannii | reverse complement strand
ACAACTTGGAGGAAGTGACTTCATACAAATATCTTGGAATTGATATTCACCACAAGCTTAATTGGAATTATAGCATTGAGAAAATGATTATTGGGGGATGGAAAGCTTATTATGGGCTTGAAAACAATTGTAAATCAGTTGAAATTTGGAGTAGGGATAAGAAGAGACTCCTCTTTGAGACTCTTGTTACACCTGTTATTCTTTATGGATGTGAAGTCTGGGGCTATAGCATCTCTCGTGAATCCTGGAGAAAGATTGAGCAAATACAAAAGAATTTTATAACCTATAATCTCAAAATTAAAGGAAATATGCCCTATCCCATCCTCCTCATAGAAACAAGCCTCTACCACATTGAGAGCATGGCTATGACTAGATACCTAATGTATAAGAACAAGTTAAACAACATGGAAGACAAGAGGCTACCTAAAATTGCTTCCAAATCAAATTATAACCACCATCGACTCAAGCAAGGATGGCATAAAGACGCCCGATCTTGGCTAAACTATTGGGGAATCATGGAAGAAACCACTTTGCAGAATAAAGATACTATTAAAAAAAATGTCAAATCAAAATTTAAGGAAAAAATGTGGTGTGATAAAGAGTTAGAGGAAAAAAGAAAATTAAGGTATTATAAAGATGTAATCAACCCTAATCTAGAAGATCAAAATTATCTATTTGTTTTGCCAAGTGTAAAGAAAAAAATAAGCATTACTAAGATAAGAACAAATTCTCACGAGCTCCATGGGATGAAAGAGTGTGTCACCTTTGTGACACTAAGAAGGTTGAAGATGAAAAGCACTTTCTCTTAGATTGTCCAGCTTGTACCCATATTAGATCTCATTTTCAAAATATTGATTACACTACCAACCTTCCTAACCTCTTAACTCAACAAAAGTATGGTGATCTTGGAAAGCTTCTCTTAATGATTTTCGAGCACAGAAAAAAAATTCTAAAGAATCACAAGTAATCACTTACCCTCTTAAGGTCCGATAAACCAATTAGGTCTTAGTGGATGTTAATCATCATCATCATCATCATCATCATTTAGGATTGGTTAAGGTTATGCTTATTTTATTATTTTTCTTAAAATATAAAATTATCATCAAAAGTATTGCAAAAATACATGCACACAAGTATAAAATGTTCTTTACAAGTGTACAAATTTGTGTTAGGAAAATCCAACATTTAAGTACTAAAAGTTGCACTAATATAAACACATGCATTATATTTTGCAAAAAATGTAACATAATACTATTAAAAAAACTGAATTTTCACATAGTCATACTAAACTTCCATAAATACAACTTATATATTCACAAAAATAATTAGATTTCCTGCATTTCATCCTTGTATATCATATTCAAATTAGTTGTGCAAGTACCTTGAATCATCCCTCCAAGTTAACATATTGTTATTTTCCCATATTTAACATAGTTACCAACTTAACAAGAGTTCTCATTTTTCCGGGGATCCAATTTTTTACCCTGTTTTTAAAAATGGTGCTACCGTTAACACCCCCTCCCTTTTTAGATGGTTTTTGGACATTTTAAATTTTCTGATCCATAATGTTTCCAATTTTTTTTCAATGCTTATTTTGACATCTATTTTCAAATATTTCAATTTTTTTTTACCAACTCTGTTTTTAGTGATTTTTCCATGCTTCTTTCAATCTTGAAAATATTTTTTCTCATTTACTTTTTTGAAATTGAGATTTTTCATATAATTGTGTCTCAATTAATTAAAATATACTGGAAAACATCATTTTTAACACATTGTTTACCTTTACTTCAATACATACAAAATAATTGTACTTAAATAACACTATTTTTTAATATATAGAAAAAAAATTTATATATATATATGATAAATTAAAAGATAAAAAAAACTAAGAAAAAAAAAGAATTGAAATTTAAAAGAAAATAAAAATAAAAATAAAATAAAAATTATATTAAAAAGGGATTAAAGAAAAATATAAGAGAAATAAATAAATAAATATTAAAATTACTTATGAAAACTAAAAGAAAATGAAAAAAAAAAACAAATTTTTGTTTGAATTTTTTTTTTAAATTAAAAAAATAAAAAATAAAACAATTTAAAAAACCTAAAATTCAAATTTAATGTAAGTTTAAAAAAACACTTCAAATTACAAAATAAATAAATAAATAAAAATTTGTATTAAAAAAATAAAGTTGGAATACAAAATTTTATAAAATTATTGAATTTTATAAAAAAAAAATAAAAAAAAATTATATATATATGATGATGATGATGATGATTAACGTCCACGAAGACCGAATTGGTCTATCAGACCTTAAGAGGGTACGTGATTACTTGTGATTCTTTAGAATTTTAGGAAGTTTGGTAGTGTGATAAATATTTTAAAAATGAGATCTAATATGGGTATAGGCTGGACAATCTAAGAGAAAGTGCTTTTCATCTTCAACATTCTTAGTGTCACAAAGGTGACGCACTCTTTCATCCCATGGAATTTTAGGAATTAGCCAATGCCCAGCTTCACTATGGAGCTCATGAGAATTTGTTCTTATCTTAGCAATGCTTTTTTTTTTCTTTACACTTGCCAAAACAGATAGATAGTTTTGATCTTCTAGATTAGGGTTGATTACATCTTTATAATACCTTAATTTTCTTTTTTCCTCTAACTCTTTATCACACCACATTTTCTCCTTAAATTTTTATTTGACGCTTTTTTTAATAGTATCTTTATTCTGCAAAATGGTTTCTTCCATGATTCCCCAATAGTTTAGCCAAGACCAGACGTCTTTATGCCATCCTCGCTTGAGTTGATGGTGGTTATGACTTGATTTTGAAGCAATTTTAGGTAGCCTCTTGTCTTCCATGTTGTTTAAATTTTTCTTATACATTAGGTATCTAATCATAGCCATGCTCTCAATGGGGGAGAGGCTTGTTTCTAAGAGGAGGATGGGATAGGGCATATTTCCTTTAATTTTGAGATTATAGGTTATAAAATTCTTTTGTATTTGCTCTATATTTCTCCAGGACTCACGAGAGATACTACAACCCCAGACTTCACATCCATAAAGAATAACAAGTGTAACAAGAGTCTCAAAGAGGAGTTTCTTCGTATCCCAACTCCAAAGATTGGTTGATTTACAATTCTTTTCAAGCCCATAATAAGATTTTCATCCCCCAATAATCTTTTTCTCGATGTTATAATTCCAATTGAGCTTGTGGTGAATATCAATTCCAAGATATTTGTATGAAGTCACTTCCTCCAAGTTGTTGTTGTCATATACAAAGGTATCATAAGAGATCTTATTGGATTTAATAATCATGACCTTAGTCTTATCAATATTAATAGTCATACCCATATTGGAGCAAAAATCCTTGAGGATTCCTAGTTGGTTTTCAAGATCATGGGGACTCCTTTCCATAAGAACGATATCATCGGCATAAAGAAGAATATCGATGACTATACCAGTGAGAGTAGGGCTGACACAACCTAATTTTTCCAAGCATTCTTCTAACTTGTCAATGTATATGCCAAAAAGGGTAGGGGATAAGGGACAACCTTGTTTGACTCTGATACTGCAGTTAATCTCTTTTTACCAGCCGTCAGTGTTTTTAAACTTAGAAATAACTTTATCATACATCCTTATTGCAGCAGGCCTCAACTCGAGAGGCACGTTTATCTCTTCCAACCTATTCCAAAGGATTTTCCTAGGAACTGTGTCAAAAGATTTTCTAAAGTCAACAAAACAACAAAAAAGATTGGTTTTAGTATTGCAGAACTCCTTTGCAATGATCGTAAAGGTAACAAGATGGTCCACAGTTGAATGATATCTCCTAAACCTAGCCTGACCTTTAACACTTTTACTGTGACTTTCTAGCCAAAGGCTAATCTTCTTTTCCAAAATAATTCCATAAAACTTGGCTAAAATCAGGCTAATCATAATGGTCCTATAATTAGAGGGAATGTTTCTATCCCCATTTTTAAAAATAGGAACAATGAGGCTTTGCGTACAAGGTTTAGGGAATTCCTACTTGACTACTAAATTGAAGAGCTTGTGTATGTGAGGGATAAGGATTGACCCTCTGATTTTAAAAATTTCATCTTGGTAGCCTTCAGTGACCTTAGTTTTCCCATTTGCAAGTCGCTTAACCCCGAACTCTATGTCATCTAAAGAAAAAACTTATTCCTGTGTAGGGACAATAGGAATGGTGTCCATGGCATTAGGGAACTCATAAAGAATTTTAAGGTAGGAATTACAGTCCCTTAAGGAAATCCTATTATTTTCTTTAGTATTGCATTTTAGAATTTGGCTCCAGAACTTCTTAGGATCCAACTTGTATAGATGTGAAAGTTGCTCTTGCCTTTTATTGATATAGTATCTTTTTTTCCTTTTAATTAGGGCTTTGTACGTATTGATCTTATTGAGTTTTAAAGACTCATTAGAAGCATCCCTAATGGCTTTCCTAACAATTTTACATTCTTTATCATACCAAGGGTTGGTCATTCTATTATTCTTTTTATAGGACACCTCGAAAGAGAACTTGTTAATAGAAGTGGAAAGGGTAGTTTTAAAATTATGATAGAGTTCTTCAACGTTGTCCTTATAAGTAAGGAGGTTTAATTTACTATTTAAATCCTTTAAGAAAATGTCAACTTTACTTTTGTCAAAGCGCAAATTCCTTTGAGTATCAAAATTCTCTTCAATGGTGCTCCTATGCATGGAAAATTTTAGAGTTAGGGTTAAAGGTTTATGATCAGAGTCAGGCTCATGGTCATTTAAAAGGTCAAAAGTTGTTATTTGGTTGGAAATGAGGATATCATATATCACATAATCTACAACACTACTACCTAGCCCATGAATACAAGTCATCTGGTTGGAGTTTGGTCACTTCATTACTCCATTGCAAATTATTAGGTCTTGAGAGCTGAAGAGCTTGACCAATTTGATGTATAGTGATTTTTTTTGTTTAAATTGTTATGATTTTTTTTTTAATATTTTTTTAAATAAACTTTTAGCTTAGAGAATTTCAATGTTATTTTATTTTTTTATTTTTTTATTTTTTTTAATTTTGCTTCAATTTTTTTATTTTTTTATTTTTTTATTGTTTTTTTCTCTCTTTCTTTTCGTTTTTTTAGTTTTAAGGGTTTTCTAATAATTAAAAAAAAAATCATTGTTTTCGAGGGAAATTTTAATTTGTTTTCATTTATTTTTAGCTTCTTTTTAATTTGGCTTTTCAATAGTTTTTTAAATGTGTTTTTTTCTTCATTTAAAAAAAAAATTGTGAAAAAATTCTACTTTCTCTTTATTTGTTTTTAATGTAAATTTCAAAAAAAAAATTACAATTTTTTTTTCAAGTGACCATTTATGATCCAAATTTGGGTTTTTTATTTGCATATGGATCTGTTGTCAAGGCCACAATTTCAATTAGGTCCTAATTAACTATAATTTTAACGTTTCGAAAAAACATTTTTTTTTATGTAACATCATTTTTTATTTAGGTGTTGATTTTAAGGTTTTTTTGAGTTACTCTATGAGTTTTGAAGGTCATGGTTGAAAAATGTTGTAATTTTGACCCCATTTGAAAAAATGGTGCTATCGGTAGTACTACTTTTCAATTTCAGGGTTGATTTTCATGTTTTTTTTGCAAAAATATGGATTTTTTGGGCAAGAGTTCTCGTTTTGAGATCACAGTTCTCGTTAAGTCGGTAACTTTGTTATTTGCATTGCCATTAATGTCTCATGAGAGACCACCATTAAATTGCACTCACCCTTATATAAGCTATTATTACATGTAATTAGGTTATAAAACTGATTGGTGAAGGAAGTTGATATCTCTTCTACTTATTATTAATGCATGGGAAATCATATTGTATCTAAGTATGATTTTTGGATCAATCTAGTATGTTAAACATAAGAGAGAATGTTAATACCAGGGAGTGTGCACTAAGTCGGTGGACAAAAAAGTGGCAACAAGGTCACTAGGAACATGCTCTCGCAGGAATGTGTGTGTGTTCCTAGGAACATGCACACGATCCTAGGCATGCATATGTATTCATAATTCTATAGGTTTGGAAAAGCTCGAACCTCCACTCGACGTTCCACATAAGCTCATTTGCAGGAACATGTGCATGTTCTTAAGAAACCGTGCACATTCCTAAGAACACATGTGTGTTCCTATGTCATGCCCTTTTTAATGGACCGCAAGTGCGATTTGTGCCCATTTGCACACATCACACCTCACATTTTTAGCTTCATTGAGAAAATAGAGCTCGGAGGAGCAAAGACAAGATCTTGTCACCGTGTCCCAGTCAAGTAAGGTATGCTTGATTTATCTTCTTTTCCTCCCACTCTAGTAATTTTTACTTTTATTCAATTAATTTAATATATTCTAAAAAAATGTAAATTATAGAAGTTTGTAATCTTCTAGAGAAATCTCATCTAAAAATTTTAGAGAAAGTGGCCTCTTACATTTCCTAACATTTCCCCTTTAAAAATAACTATAGAGAATTTACAAGAAATATGATTAGTTTATGGTTTTTTCTTATTTCTTAAAATATGTATTGATGTTTTTTGTAATTTTCTCTTTTAATTAAAAAAAAACGACCTAATTTATATGCCATGCCTTATTAAATTACAACAGATATTATAAAATGGAACCTATTAGTGATCAAAATGTAATAGTACTTTTGAGAGCGTTTTCATCTCTCTCAATTTGATTTATTATTTTCTCCAATCTTTTGGTCAATGTCTTGATTTCCAGGTGCTTCATTAATCTCTTGGTGATTGATTTTACACAGTATCCTTTGAACTTCTCCTCTTGACCTGCAAAATGAATGAATTTGTTTAGTTCTAATATATTATATCTAGTCATTTTCCTAAGTCTATAGCCTCTAATCTCAAAACACTCAACATACCAAACTCCAAGCTCATTCAACAAGTGAAATAACTAGTCGACACCCAAAACCAAAGTTGTAAAGTGAGCCACAAATCTAGCCATGAGTCAGCTACAAGTCAGTTATAAGTTAACCCTAAACTCAAGCCATGAGTGTTCAAAGCCTAAGCCAGACCCAAAGTCTGTCAAACACATACACATATGAAAGCCAAATTCCAGTCCACATGTCGACTAAATGTTGACATATCAAGCCAAGCACAAACACCAAGCCTTTTTCTCTACATGTCTCATCGCATTCTTATGCCACATAAATTATATAGGTGTCTTACAAAATGATAATATGGCGCCATTCATTAAGCTGCCATTTACCTAACTGATGATATAGGTGCCCAGACATCATGCAAAGATCGTTTTCAATATCCAGTTGTTGCATAAATTGAGGTCCATTGTGTCGAGCAGTCGGGGTTAAGGTGTCTGGAAGAATAATAAATTCCTTATAATCAATAAATCACATGGCCCATTATGTCAATGGTTGGTCATGGAGGTCAAGGAGATTTTGGGCAGCGTATCAGAGATGAGATCTTAATGATCCTGTGAAGCAAAGACTCCACAAGGGTTTTAAAGCTCTGTAGATGTTACTATGTGTTTCTAGCATTCTCTGCAATTCAGATGAGAGAGAAGCAAATTTTGCACCTCGAAAACCTTCTGAAACATTTTCCCTGTCACCAAAAAATCATGGAGAGTTCATGCTACATCCAAGCATTCAACATGACTTTAGGAGGCTCAATGACACTTTTCACAAGCCCAGAGTAATCATCAGATTCATCAATGGTTATCAAGACATTGAGGTTGAACCCCAAAACAAATATGTATCATCCTTTTCGAGGCACGATTCTTTGGAACACACTAGTTGGATGAAGTTTTAGACATTAATTTTTCACTTGAACAAATACACTTCTTGTATGTTTACTCTTTATCTTCCAACAGTAAATTGTATGTGCATGCATTCATTCAATCAACGTTGTCTTGATCACATAAAGAGAATGCCCTATTTGTGTTCCTCAGAATATAATATAATGTACTTCTTACTAAAGCTCCTCTGAATCCTAAAGCAAACAGGAGAAGATGACTTGGATCATGTTTGAAACTTTATATATGCCTTCTATGTATGTTGTTATTCAAGAAGTTTTGTCTTTGTATGCTAGTGGTCGTATAACTGGTATCATGCTAGATTCTGGAAATGGTGTTAGTTACATAGTGCTAATTTATGAAAGATACGCCATGTCTCATGTTACTGAAATGTTGTTGCTAGCTAGATCATTTGAGTATGCCTCATGTAGAAAAGGAACAAGAAACAGAGTTTGGCAACATCAAATAAGTGCACTCTTTAAGGTTGGATAATTAAGAGTTAAACTAATGCTCAAAGAACCTAAACCTGTAATATCACTTGGTCTAGAAGATCTAGCAGAGGATGCAGAGTAAACAGAGGTAATGACTATCAATTTTAGAGATTTGTTTCTTTTTTATCAAAGCCTGCATATTCAGCGGCGTAATCAGTTTTCAAACAAGCAATGAGCCACTGAAACCGCTGGAAATCAATTTTTAAAGATCTGGAGCTCAGGCAAGGAGATTGTTTGTTGATATGAAGCATAAGGGAATTTCAAACAAATTTCTACATACATTTTGGCAACTTGTTTCAGAGTTTTGAGGCATTGAACAAGGTAGATAGGTTGATGATTAGCCTATCATTATTGAAGATTGCTTACAGCTTTTGAGGAACATATCCAGTTGTTGAAGAAAGACACCAGCCTTATCATCATACATCAGGACCTTCATGCAGTTGTCGAAGACTTAGAGGATTGAAGACAAATTGAATTCTAGAAATGGACTAGATCCATACTCTTTGTAATATTGTTGTAACAGTTTTCTATTATCAGTATTTCAGATCCAATTTCTTTGGATCTGAAATTGCTTGTAAAGGCTATAAAGCCTGTCAATTTTATAGACTAGAGGTTCGAGTCTGGAGACTAGACCATGCTGATATTGTATTGAGACCTTTTACATATAATACAGATACACAAGCTTCTTTCTCTGTTACTATCAGATTGCAATTTTCTTTCTATTTTATGTACTTTCATTGATTACTTTCTCTGTCCAAGTTTGTCTAATTGCAGGTGACTGTCATCTCATCCTATTAATTCATAAACATTGTTGGATTAGTAATCACTACTATATTTATTCATCCCATCATATATATGTTATGGTTGATAAATATAGTCTTCTTCATCCATCAAGTTTAGTTATTCATCTGATTATTAACTCTTGAAAGCCTTGTCTTACCTGGTTATATATATTTGAGAGTCTTGTAAACAAACTAGTTGGTTAGTTATCCTATTTGATCCAATGAACACACAAAATCAAAACACACATTAAGTTACCAGGCTTCTTCAACCTACAACCTGAAAAGGACTCCTGGAGAGATAACAAAACCCAGAGACAATGTAAACTTCCCACAAGCATACCAAGGCAAGGAAAACCCCAACCCACCACAACCACCCAACATAAACACACAAATTGATGAGGGGTTGGCCATTTTGAGAAGACTTCTAAAGGAAATAAGGGGCACAAGGGAACCTAGACAATATTCCTTGACCACTTCATTTGACATCATTGTGAGGTCCATTGCAAGTGCCCAAGGGGAATTAACTTTTATTTCTGAATATAGGGCTATAATGTTTGAGTTTTATAACACTGGACTGGATAGAAACCAAGTTAGAGATTTGAGTATTTCAAAACAATCTCTGATGTCTCTCTTTATTGATCCTTGAACTAGAAAACAACCACCTATCAACAAGAAACACATTTGTATGGACTGGTGTATCCATCCGCAATTTAATGATAACTGGATGGATAGGTGGTTCATGGTATTTGATAAACCTCCCTTCAATAAAAGGGAGGTACCTTTATATGTTTTAAGAAAATTATGGGCATAATTTATTTTGGGTCACCATGTGAACTACTTCAACATTGGTGACTTCCAAGGGGTGGGTCAAGGGTTCATACAAGATCGAGAGAATGTTAGGTGTGATCCCATGTTAGGTCCTCGTCCCCCCAGGAGAAGGACTTACCCCCTACCTAGAATCCTCCCATTGCAAAGGGCTTATAGCAGGTATAGGTAACACTATTATCCTTGACTTGGAATCTAGTGCAGCATGGTAGTTTTGTTGCACTATCTCGACAAGAGGTGCTTGTTGGCGACATTGACAGAGGGGTCATACCTTCAACCACTAGAGTAGACTGTAGTGAAAAGATGGAACATGGAAAGAGTAGTAGTTCATGTGAGCCTCATAGATGCTCAATTTTCAGGAAGACTTGCTATGGGCCTATGGAGGCTAGTGGACATGTGTTAGGGTCCTAATCCGCACATAGGTAGATCAATATATTCGGATGTAATAAAGGTCAATATTAATAAGGCCTTTCAATAAAATAAAATAAGGCGGATGTAAGAAGACCTAATAGAAGCTTTCGCTTCTAGAAGGATCTTCCTCTAGATGCTTCTCTTGATAGACATATTTAGTATAAATAAGAGTTGAGGGTATGAAAACCATAGCTTGGAGATTATTGTAACAGAGCGTTGCTCGACTGGAGGTTGCCCCCTCGAAGAGGCCCGTGAACATTGCTTTCTGAATCAAAGTGTTATTTATGTTGTTGTTCTTATATCATTTCTGTGTTATTGTGGAGATTATGTTGGCTATATTATTGTTATTCTTCCATTTCTAGCATTTTATTTCTGTTTTGCATACTTTTTATATCTGGTATATTACAAGTGGTATCAGAGCACTTTCCTTGACAGAAATTGTGGGAAATTGTTTTTCAAGGTAGAGACGTATTCCAGCGTCTTTAAGCCACAGAGATCTGTCGTTACGCGCATAAACCCGCGGTTGATGGATTCATACATGCAGGAAATACAAGTGGTTCTTAAGCGCGCATCTATTGGCCACCCTTGTAACCCCTGTTGGTACCCCTTCGAGTGGTAGCGCATCAGACAGCACCTATGTAGGGATCGGCCTAGATTTCCTAAAGCCCTCTTTAGATAAACCGATTAGTTGCCTGACTATTATAGTGCCACCGAGAATAGCACTCGAGAAGATACTCTCTAGTACCTGGGTAGTCAGGTAGTATGGCTAAGGGTACGGTCTATCCTCCTTAGTTAGTGCCCTAAGATATTGGGCCGATTATTACTGTTGGACCCCGCACGTATATCAGAGAGCTATAGCACAGGGTAAAGCCTTTTCTGTAGAACCCTTGAATAACTAACCTTTGGGGGACAGAAACATAAACAAATTAAAACAGACAAGATCTATTGTCACGCAACTATGTTCAGGTTGCCAAGAAAATACACATTTATTTCTGGTTAAGCATTTGGGGATTTCATTACTGTAGTATTCTTCAGACCGGAGTATAATTCCGTAGGTGTAAAAAAAAAGTCTAGAAATTTCTTCACCATTATTTGAGACCTATTCCATTGGACTCATCTCTTCGCCCTTGTCACATTCATCCATATCATTTTTCAGCAAAATTTGTGATCTCGCCTGCCCCTTTTCAGTTCACCCATCCTCATGGCCCATACCCATAGCCAAGACCTGGAAACTCGCTTCAACACCTTGCAATCCGGTTTCCTTGATACCCAAAAAGAAGTGAAACAACTCGGTGCTACGGTTGCCTCCACCGATTCATCCATCAATACAACCATGCAGTCCTCAATGGAGGAATTTAAACAAGAAATGGTCATCCATCTTGAATATGTCTTTGCATCACTCTGCACCAAACTGAAGATCCCTACAGATGACCCTTTCTCTGATGCACCTCCAAAGATTGAAGGTGAACATTCCTCCCATTCCCATACCTTTCAGCCCCATCACTTTCAACGTGACCTACGCCTTCCGCAGGTGGATGTGACCAAATTTGATGGCTCAGACCCCACTGGTTGGGTCACCCAAATGGAACATTATTTCTCTTTATACGACATTACAGATGACTTGGCCAAACTACGGTATGGTGTTCTCTATCTAGATCAAGAACATTGGCAATGGTGGCAATGGAGAAAAACTTCTTGTCAAGGGTATATTGCTTGGACCCAATTTGTGACTGAGCTTTATGAATGCTTTGACACTGACACCAACCATTTGGGTCGTTTGACAAAGTTGAAACAATCAGGAATAGTAGAAGACTTCATAGCTGCCTTTGAGCGCCTGGCTTTTCAAATAGAGGGCATGACTGATGCTTTCTTTCGAGAGTGTTTTATCAGTGGCCTCAAGGAAGAGATTCGGGCCCATGTCCTCATGGCTCGAACTTCGAGTTGGGTGGAGGCTACTAAAAAAGCTAAAGAAGCATAGCAGGTTGTATCCTCTCAAAACCGTAAACCCTCCTTTATCCCTCACCCTAAACCCGTAAATCCCACTACTCCCTCCACCCCATTAAAGATCCAAAAATTGACCAGGGCTAAAATGGCCGANGCCAACTCAAAGGCCTTTGTTATAATTGTGATGAAAAATATTTCCCGGGCCACAAGTGTAAGGAACAAAAGATTTTTATGGCCATCTCTGAGGATATTTCGGAAGAGGATGTCGAAACTCCCTTTGTGCCTGAGTCACCTGAAATCACTGACATAACCCCTCCCTCAGACCCTCCCGAAGTGGAACCGATCATTTCCCTCAATGCTCTCACTGGGTTCTCCACCCCCCAAACCCTTAAGTTAATTGGTTACATCAAGCATCGGAAGGTCATCATTCTGGTTGATAGTGGAAGCACCCATAATTTTATTCATCGCCGCATTTCCCAAGAAACTCATTGCTACATCCATGCCGTTAACAATTTCCAAATCATGATTGCCAATGGTCGTTCCATGAAATGTGGAGGGCACTGTGAAAATGTGCATCTCCAAATCGGTGACTACCACCTAAAATCCCATATGTTTTCTATTGACATGGGCGGTTGTGACAATGTGTTGGGTGCAGACTGGCTAAGGACTTTGGGTCCCATTCTCATGGATTTTAAGGCATTAACCATGCAATTCAACCAGGAAGGCCACCAATATAATTTCCAAGGCATCACGGTTGGTTCACCTAAGGTCATTAGTTCCCATCTCATCAAAAATCTGCACAAAAAAGGTCATTCTGGTGTCATTGCCCAACTCCATGCCATACAAGCAACAGAGACACCCCCGGTGCCAGAAGACCTCCAAACCCTCCTTTCTAAACACCAAATGGTATTTTCCACTCCCCAAGGACTCCCTCCTTCCTGCAGTGTTTGTGATCATTCCATTCCCCTTGTACCCGAAATCCTTCCTCCCAATATCCATCTGTATCGCCACTCCTTTTCACAAAAAAATGAAATTGAGAAAACTGTCTAGGAACTCCTTACTGCAGGCGTTATCCACTCTAGTATGAGCCCTTACTCTTCTCATGTAGTCATGGTCATGAAGAAAGAAGGTTCTTGGAGAATGTGCCATGACTTCCGTGCTCTCAACAAACTGACCATTAAAGACAAATTTCCCATTACTGTCATTGATGACCTCCTGGATGAATTGAGTGGTGCCCAATTCTTTACTAAACTTGATCTTCGCTCGGGCTATCACCAGATACGTATGAAGGAGGCAGACATTCCCAAGACGACCTTTCGAACTCATGAGGGCCACTATGAGTTTTTGGTCATGCCCTTTGGCTTGTGTAATGCCCCCTCTACCTTCCAAAGCCTCATGAATCATGTCGTCATCCTTTTCTCCGTCATTTTGTATTAATTTTCTTTGATGATATCCTAATCTATAGAAAAACCTGGACAGACCATCTTACTCATGTGGATCGAGTTCTCCATCTACTCTCTTAGCACAAACTTTTCCTGAAACAGTCTAAATGTGTTTTTGGTGCCTCAGAAGTAGAATACTGGGGTCATCTGGTTGGCAAGGATGGCGTCAGGGTGGATCCGAAAAATATTGAAGCTATGCAAGACTGGCCGCACCCAAAGACTCTCAAAATATTGCGTGGATTTTTGGGCTTAACAGGGTATTATCGCAAGTTTGTTAAGAATTATGGCAAGATTGCAACACCTCTCATGGCTCTCCTCAAAAAGAACTCTTTCACTTGGACTCTAGCCGTTGCTCAAGCTTTTCAAACCTTGAATACGACCATGTGCACCACTTCAGTTCTAGCCCTTCCTGATTTCACAAAGACCTTTGTGTTGGAATGTGATGCCTTAGGGAAAGGAATCGATGTTGTCCTTATGAAAGAGGGTCGACCTTTGGCCTTCACCAGCAGGCAACTATCTGAAAGGAATCTAGGCAAACCCATCTATGAAAAGGAAATGTTGGCTATTATGCATGTCGTTGATCTGTGGCGCCCTTATCTCTTGGGGCAACATTTCCAGATTAAGACAGACCATCAAATCCTCAATTACTTTCTGGAACAACGCATTTCCTCCCCGGAGCAACAAAAATGGGTGACTAAGCTCTTTGGATATGATTATGAGATCATTTACAAGAAGGACAAAGACAATGTGGTGGCGGATGCACTGTCCTGCAAATATGAAGAAGAAGGATCCCTTTTTTCTCTTTCCTTCATTGTACCAAATTGCCTCCAAGATGTGCGCTAGGAATGGCTACAAGATCCCAAAAGTTTGCATCTGATCCAGCAATTGCAGACCAATGCTCCAGCTCCCCCAGGGTACTCTTGGCTCCAGGATGAGCTTCGATACAAAAGCCATTTCTATTTAAGTAAACAATCAAAGCTTAAATCCACAGTACTTTCTGAGCTTCATGCTACACCCACAGCGGGGCACTTTGGGTTCACCAAAACCTATGACAGGGTCAAACGTTCTTTCTTCTGGGATGGTATGAAACAGGACATCCGTAATTTTGTCGCTGAATGTGAGGTGTGTCAACGCAACAAGGGAGAAACAGTCAAATCTTCGGTCACACTACAAGCGCCTCCGATTCCACCTGCTATTTGGAAGGATATCTCTGTGGACTTTATTACCAGCTTACCCAAATCGGGAAATAAATCAGTCATAATGGTGTTTGTGGATCGCCTTTCCAAGTATGCTCATTTATGCACTCTTCAACACCCATTTACTACATCCACGGTGGGTCAAATTTTCATGGATCAGGTCTTCAAGCTTCATGGCATGCCGCACTCTATTGTTTATGATCGTGACCTAACTTTCACAAGCAATTTTTGGCAAGAACTATTTAAGCTACAGGGCACCCAATTGCATCTAAGCACAACTTATCATCCCCACACTGATGGTCAAACGTAAGTTGTCAAAAAGTGTTTGGAAACATATCTAAGGTGTTTTGCCTATGAAAAGAAAAATCAATGGGCTCAATGGTTACCCCTAGCTAAATGGTGGTACAACACTTCCTACCATACAGCTACACACATGACTCCTTTTGAAGTGGTATATAGACAGAAGCCACCTTCAGTTCTCTCATACTTACCGAGTACCTCGAAGGTCAAAGCGGTTGACCAAACACTTACAGTTTGAGAGGATATTCTTTGTACTCTTAAAGAGAACTTGTTCATGGCACAGAATCGCATGAATCAACAAGCAGATCAAGGTCGCTCTGAACGTCAATTTGCAGAAGGGGATCAGGCGTTTCTGCGACTACAACCATACAAACAAACTTCCCTCAAGGTCGAGCAGTGTCAGAAGATAGCGCCCAAATTTTATGGTCCTTATACATTTCTCAAGCGTGTGGGCCAAGTAATCTATCAGTTAGCTCTGCCAAGTCAGTCAAAGCTACATCCTGTTTTTCATGTTTCATGCTTAAAGAAGGTGATTGGAACTAGGTGCCAAAGTCAAATCAACCTTCCCAAGTTAGATGAAGAAGGATCCATTTGGCTACAGCCAGAAGTAGTTTTGGACCAGCGTGAGCGTCGCCTGCATCAGCGAACCATCAAGAAAGTGCTAGTCCAGTGGAAAGATACAACTCCAGCAGATGCCACTTGGGAACCAACTGCCATTGTGCAGCAGTTTCCACATCTCAAGCCTTGAGGACAAGGTTGTTTTTAAGGGGGAAGACATGTTAGGGTCCTAATCTGCACATAGGTAGATCAATATATTCGGATGTAATAAAGGTCAATATTAATAAGGCCTTTCAATAAAATAGAATAAGGCAGATGTAAGAAGACCTAATAGAAGCTTCTGCTTCTAGAAGGATCTTCCTCTAGATGCTTCTCTTGATAGACATATTTAGTATAAATAAGAGTCGAGGGTATGAAAACCCTAGCCTGGAGATTATTGTAACAGAACGCTGCTCGACTGGAGGTTGCCCCCTCGAAGAGGCCCGTGAACATTTCTTTCTGAATCAAAGTGTTATTTATTTTTTTGTTCTTATATCATTTATGTGTTATTGTGGAGATTATGCTGGTTATATTACTGTTATTCTGCCATTTCTAGCATTTTATTTCTATTCTGCATACTTTTTATATCTGGTATATTACAACATGAGATATTCATGGAGGAGTTTAGTATCTTAACCATCTGTATGTTATTCATCGTTATATATTTATATAGTATTCTGTGTATTTATTTCAATATTTTATTTTATGATGTTTTGCAGTCATTATGCCAATATAGTAGACCCTATACACTGATAGATGCATCAATGTCTGTCTCCACCACTGTTGTAGCAGTAGAGGCATCCTGATCATTCGATGTACCCCATACACAAGTATGTGTCACATTTGATAAATTCACCATAGTGATTTCTTTATTTTCTTTCATCCTCAAATTTATAATGTTCTTGTGTTTCTACAGGCTGTGGGACCAAGTGGTGTCGAGCAATGTCCACCTAGGTTGGAAAAGTCACATGCGTCACATGTATCATGTGTAGAGTTAAATCTCATTTAAATCTCAAATTTGTTGTATTTATGTTGTTGAATTTTACTATTTGGTACGAATAACAATATTGTTAATAAGTATGCAGATTGTTGATGTTTTCTCTAGCTATAGTATTAGTCTTGTCATTGGGCACCTGGCCATGAATTTTGGGTTAACTTACTCCAGAACAAGGGTTCTGCCATCACTTGTACAACCCCTAGGGGTTCATCGCCACCCACCCCCACCATAATTATTATTTCATGCATCATCAATGGATGCACCCACAGGCCACCCATCTACACCACCTCTTCCATAGCATCCATCCACAATGGATGCACCTGTATGCCACCCACCCCCACCACCATTTCCATTTGCGCCATCCAACAAGGTTGCCACAGTAGATGTTTCCTTGGATAAATCTGTACATTCGAGTGCTCCACCTACCTATGACTCTCCATCTATGCTTGAGATATTTACAGTGAGATAATGTGTTGATGATCAATTTTTATGTATCATGAATGAAATTGATTTTATGCACTTTTGTTTAAATTTCATGATTTCATCCTTGTAACTAATGCAGGGTGGTTTTGATGAGAGATTAGGGTCAGAGAGGAGGGTAACACCCTCACGATTGTCATTATCGTTTGTGGTGAGTTGTCTTATGTTGAATTACAAAGTATCATTTTGTAAGTCTTTTAATTCATTGTGAAAAAAAACTTATAACATTTTTTTTCATTATGCAGTCTCCGAAGCGACAAACCACTCTTAGGCACAAAACCACTTGAGATGCTTCTTCAAGAAAGAAAATAAATAATGATTTCCAGGATGCGAGGGTGGTGAGGGTGGCATTGGTCAATGAGTGGCCAATGACTGTCATTTTGTATATTGGGAACGATGTGCCATTTTGTAAAAAATGTACAATTTAGACAACGTTGAATATATATATATATATATATATATATATA
>ML803824.1:65878-82565 GCA_009831015.1 Picea engelmannii | reverse complement strand
ATGGTGACCATCCATGAAAGGATGTGTCACTTGGATAATAAGTAACTATTTATTTACTAAGTATATTTATACGTTGTATTATAAATATTATGTCATATATATATATGGAAGAATGTATTCCCGATGTTGTCCAAACATCAACACTCCCTCTCAACAAGGGAGACATTCTCAACCAAGGTTGTTCACCATAGGTACACCCCCATGAGTGAATGTTAGCATGATGTTAATTAACACTTGGAAAACATCTCAAGTAACTCAAGTCCGTATTATTCCTTGTCATGATCAAGGAAGGACTACATCTGGGCCCATTTATCACAAGCGCACCTTTATGATAAATGAATCCTATCTCCCTTGGTCTGCAACCCAATCTAGGAGAAGTTATGCCCAATGTTGAAACATCAACACTCCCTCTTAGCTAGGGAAGTATCTTTCCATAGTAGTACACAACTACTATCCAGAGATACACAGTCTTTGTCAGTAGTACACAAGTACCATAGTAGCAAAAGGTTTTCCACACATGGCACTTCCATGTGGACTTCTAGAGGCTACACCCTCTAGAAACACTATGGTCAACTCCCATAATGTGTGATGTCAAGGGTCAACTCCCTTGACATGTCCTCATGTGCTCTCCACATGGGATGTTGGGTTATAAGCCCAAATGCACTTATCCCTTCTTGAATAAGTGTCCCACTTATCCCTTCTCGAATAATTGTCCTCATAGATCAACTCAACTCAATTCATAGAGGAGTACGATCCAGAGAATGTTTGTCACACATGGCACTCCCATGTGGACTTCTAGAAGCTACACCCTCTAGAAACACTAGGGTCAACTCCCATAGTGTGTGACATCAAGGGTCAATTCCCTTGACATGTCCTCATGTTCTCTCCACATGGGACATTGGGCTATAAGCCCAAACCCACTTATCCCTTCTCGGATAAGTGTCATCACAGATCAATTCACTTCAATCACAGAGGAGTACGATCTGGAGAATGTTTCAAGAAGCTGCAAACATTAACACTCCCTTTCAGTGAGGGAGACATTCTCTGCCACACCAAGTCTGTCACAGAAGTACTCGAACTTCATCTTGGTAAGGAGTTTGGTAAGAACACCAACAACCTGCTCATCTGTAGGAAGGTATTGCACCAATACGGCCTTCCTCTACACCATGTCTCGGATGTAATGGTACTTGATCTCAATGTGCTTTGATTTGTCATGAAACACTGGATTATCTTAGAGCTTCACACAACTCTGGTTATCACAATGAATAACGGTGGAATCTAGCACATTTCCAAATAAATATGCAAGGAGATTGTGAAGCCACACTGCTTCACGGACTGCCACACTTAATGCAATGTACTATACTTCTACAGTACTCAAGGCCACATAAGTTTGTTTCCTGCTACACCAGGAAACCATGGCAGATCTCAAAGTGAAGCAACACCCAGAGGTGCTCTTCCTGTCTACTGCGCTCCCTGCCCAATCAGAGTCAATATATCCCTGCAATCTCATGTCAATACTAGAAGTATATCTCAGACCATGTCCAATTGTTCCTCGCAGGTATCTCAACACATGCTTCACAACAATCCATTGTGTTTGTCTCGGTTAGCTCATAAATTGGCTAAGTGCACTCAATGCATAGCAAATATCTGGTCTGGGGTTAACCAGATACATCAATGATCCAATCAGTTGTTTGTACGAGGTCGGATCAATCTCATCAGAATCAGAAGAAGACACACATAGTTTCTTCAGATTCATCACCATTGGTGTAGCCATGGGTTTACAGTTTAACATCCCAAACTTTTTCAATATCTCAACTGTGTACTTCCCTTGACTTAGGAAGATCTCATCAGTTCTTTGCCACACCTCTAGTCCCAAGAAGTAGTGCATTATACCAAGGTCCTTCATCTCGAACTCAGAGGCCAACACATACTTGCATTCAATAATAAGGCTCTTTGTACCGGTGAGGAATAAATCATCAACGTAGAGGACCAAAATCAAGGCCTCACCGTTAACAGTCTTGTAGTACAGGTTGGGATCAACAACGCTTTTGCTGAAGCCCAAACTCATCAGGTGTCCATCAATCCTCGCATACCAAGCTCGAGGTGCCTGCTTGAGTCCATACAGGGCCTTATTCAACCTGCACACATGAGACTCCTTCTCATGTATGACAAAACAATCTGGTTGCTCGATGTATATTTCTTCCTCAATCTCTCCATTGAGAAAGGCTATCTTCACATTCATCTAATGTAGTTTCCAACCCATGGATGTTGCAAGGGCAATAATCGTTTGGATATAAGTGTATCGAGCAACAGGAGAAAATGTCTCCTCATAATCTATTCCCTCCACCTGAGAGAACCGTCTAGCAACAAATCTTGCTTTGTGCTTCTCGATGCTTCCGTCAACTGTATGTTTGATCTTATAGATCCATTTGGAAGTCACTACAGACTTCCTTTTAGGTCTCGAAACAATATCCCACACATCATTCTTCATGATGGACTGATACGCCTCCATCATGGCATCTCTCCATACTGGTTGACTAGATGCCTCCTCATAACATGAAGGCTCAGAATCAATGATGTGGCTCATAGCTGCGATATAGCACAAATATCTCTGAGGTATCTTGCTCTCTCGGAAGGTACCATGAGGAGTTGCATGTCCTTCTGCCTCCTGCAGAGTCTGATGAGCCCATGTAGGTCTCCTCTGACCTACTACAATATCTCTCGAAACATCAACTAGAGGTACAGGATGAATGGGATCAATAGGCTCAATTGTCTCCCTCTGAACTGTTGGAGGGTGAGGGGGAGAATGAACCATCTCTTCTTATTTCTCACTATCAATATCCATGTGAGATCCTTTATATCTCATGAAGGCTACCTCCTCCTCAAAGGTAACATCTTTGCTCACCTCAATTTGTCTCTGACCAAGGATGTAGATCCGGTATGCCTTCGAAGACTCACTGTACCCCACAAATGTACCCTTTCTTCCTGAAGGGTCTAGCTTGGTCCTTTTCTCTTTGGGTATATGAATGTACACTGGACACCCAAATATCCTCAAGTGCCCAACCTCAGGCTTCACTCCGGTGAAGGCCTCCTCGAGAGTCATGTTCCTTATAGTCTTATGAGGACTTATGTTCTAAACATACATTGCAGTCATTGATGCTTCTGCCCACAAAAACATAGGTAAATGTTGATCATGAATCATTTCCTTGACTGCCTCGATAATAGATATGTTCTTCCTTTCTGCAACCCCGTTTTGTTGAGGGTTGTAAGGAATAGTGTACTCCCTCTTGATCCCTGCCTCAATGCAGAAATCACTGAAATCCTAGGAGATGTATTCTCCTCCATTATCTGATCTCAGAACTTTAATCTTCTTTTCGGTCAGATTTTTGACTTGTGCTTTGTACTCCTGAAATCTAGCAAGGACTCCATCCTTGGTATTCAATAAGTAAATCCAAGTCTTCCGAGAGTGGTCATCAATGAAGATCACATAGTATAGGTATCCACTTAAGGAAGCAACTATCATGGATCCACATAAATCTGTATGAACCAAGTCTAAGATCCCCTTGGATCTACTGTCACTGCTCAGAAAGGACCTCCTGGCATTCTTTCCAAGAGCACAACCTCTGCAAATTCCATCGTGTTCAACATGGATCTTTGGAAGCCCTGTCACCATCTTCCCTAGAGTGGGAAGAGCTCTATAATGTAAATGAGCAAGTCTCATATGCCATAGTTCACTCAAACTAATAGAATCATGTATTAGGGCCTGGACTGGTCAAACACTCAATCTGTACAATCTGTCCTCTCGAACACCAATCACCCGGGTAGAATCCATACTAGAGTTTTTGTTCCATGCAAGAACTTTTCCAACAGAGAAAGCAACCTTGTAGCCTTTGTTCTCTTAGGATGAAATAGAGACAAGGTTCCTTCTCATCCCAGGTACAAATAATACATTGCTCAAATGGAGTGGGGTGCCAGAATCCAATTGTAAGGAGGTGGATCCAACTCCCTTCACAGTATATCTCGCATCATCACCAAGTACAACATGAAAATGAGATTCTTATCTAGTTGAGTATCTTATCTGGCGATGTCTCACACTTTGAATAACAACATGCCGAGCATCTTATCTAGCCATGTCCACCATCATGGTCGAGTTCAAGTGGATGTGAATTTTTTAACATGCATCATGTAAACTGTCCATCATCTATGAATTTGACGGTTGTGAATATATTCTAAAACGTAAAACGTATTTCACTTAAGAGAGTAATCTTTTTTCTTTTTGTCAAAAAAAAAGGGTTTGAATTTGGTCAGATTTTTTGGGGTAGTCTGAGTTTCGCATGAATCAAAGTGTCATGCATTTCAAAACCTTACCTTAATAGTTTTCCCTATTTTAAACCAATCCAGATACTCAGAAAATCAATCAAACTTTTGGATTGGCCAAAAATTTAAAACCATACAACCTAAAAACCTGCAGAAAAAATAACTCCAGAAGAAAGATTACTCCCAAATTAACCTACTCCTTTCACCATATTTTGAACTTTGATGAAGCCCAACCAAAACACCTCTAGCCACCGATTTGGAAATTCCCTCCAGTCCATGTGCATTGTAGAGTTTGTACACAGGGAAAAGCTGACACGGTTTCCATCTAATCTGGTCCGTTGAACAGTGCATGTGCACTCTGGTTGTACAAATTTGAAAGGAGCCCGTTACCGTTGTACATCTTATCTTGCTCTTTTCCTTTATCTAAACGCTGCAAATTGAGCGTGTGGATCCCACAGACAAAGAGATAGTCCTCGCGAGGTTGATGGTCGGCCACCGACTTGAAACGTAAGGCGTAGGCTAAACCCCAAACAAAAGGGACCTTTGCCGGCACCCGTTTTCCGTCCTCCATTTCCCATCGCCGATGATGTCAGAGCCTTCGCCGATCATGTCAGAGCCCCAGCCCCCCGTTACCCGTCGACCCTCCCGCCGGCAGTCGCGCGATCTTTCCGTTTGGCAACGCCGAATTCAAATTCAATCTTCCCCGCTTCATTCCCTCTGTGCCTCCCAATCCGCGCCCGCCTCATTCCTCTGCCCCTGAACCGGAGCACTGTGTGAGCAACGACGACTGCTGAACCGTCAATGAATTTGGTGTCTATTTAATTGATTAGTTATTGTAGACCTCGGATTTGCATGTTTAGCGCTCCTTTGGTTCAGGCCTAGGCTTATTTCGTCTGACATGTGCCCTGTCTGCCACAGTGCCTGGTTTGCAGTATAATTTGTATCATACATTGTGTCATACTGTGCTTCAGGTATAATTCTGGCCTTTTCAGAAAGCCATTTCTAGCATTTCTTCTTATTCTCTAATATTTCTTTTCTATGTTGGGCCAATGTTTCAATTATGTGCGTTCATAGCTCTCAGCTTTCTGTATTTCAAGTATTTTTTTCGCGGAAATTCTATATAAACGATTCTTGGTCTGACGCTCTGCGTGGTGAAGATGTATGCTGGGTCAGTGATTTATGTTACTGCGCATGGACGCACAACAGCTCTCGTAATATTTGTAAAATAACAGAAAATCCATAGATTTATAACTTTGCCCCCTGCTAACTCTGTACATTAATGCCGCATTATGTAACGCTTATGATAAAGAGCATGTTCGTTAGGATTTGGATTTTAAGGGTTGTAAAATGGCTTGTGTACGGCTTTTCTGCTCTTTTGATATCCAAAACTGGTAAAGCTACAAACATAGAAAACCCCTGTAACAAGTAGTTTGTTTTGGCAAATACCAATTAACCATTTATCGTTTCTGGCACACTTTTCAAGTCAGAAATTATATATGCTTTTCAGACAAGATGCCTCCTATTCTCACTGTGTGGAAAAAACGCCCTTCTCCAGTCTCGGTCCCATTCTCAGAGTATTACAATGGAAAATATCAGTCTCACAACACTCCGGAAAGATTTCTTAGGCTGAGAAGCTGTGCATGAAATGAACTGCTTGGACCTTGCATATGGGGGGTTTAAAACTTGGATGGATTATGAAACACACCTACATTGCCAACTAACCAAGACCCGTTGATCCTGTCAGTTATTATGCCAGTTACAGAAACTGTCTTATCTAGTATAAACCTTCCACATTTACTTCTGCTGCAAATGAAATTTTTATTCGAATTTTGTTATGCTAGTAATGCTTCGGCTCTGATTTAGATTTTTACAGATAAAACTACTGCAAAAGGCATAGTTAGTGTTTAAGTCACTACATTCGGCGATTATTTTCCTTGAAATTCGAAATTCACTGAATCTGACGGAAGTTCAAATAAATTCGATCCAGATTCTGCAAATCTGAATCCAAACCCGAGCTTGAGATCGAACTCCAAGGTGAACAAATTCAATGGAAAATCGAGTGTTCATTGCAATTCATCCTTAAAATTCGACAAAGAAAACAAAATTAACTCATACCGCCCGGTCTGTGTGTTTTTTGCACGGAATATTTTTGTTTCCTCCAAGGCTCGAACCACTACCCGCTCGACATATTTCCAATTTCCTTGGACCTCTGCGCAATTGCAGAATCATGCACTTGATGTAGTTCCAGGTTCGAACTCTCTCTACACATTCGCAGATTCCTCTGCCTAACACTGTACTCATTTCCAGTTTCCAAATATCCTCCGCACAGCAGCAAACTACTCGACCCGATGCCCATGCAAATTGCTTATATTTTATGGCCAGGGTTTTGGTTTTGTGGTGGCTTGCATTTCCTTCACAGCTAACATTTCTATATTTTAAAATTTTGTAGAATGTCAAATTTTATGTCGAATTTTACTACGAAAATTCTTAGTGTCAAATTTTTGTCAACATTCTAGGTGGTCGAAATCGAATTTGAATTCGAACCAAGTGACTTGGCTAGTGGTAATACTCTTTCCCTTCTGCATAAGATGAGCTGATGTGTATTGCATGTCTGAAGGTCGAAATCGAATTTGAATTCGAACCAAGAGACTTGGCTGGTAATACTCTTTCCCTCCTGCATAAGATGAGCTGATGTGTATTGCATGTCTGAAGCTTTTCCAGCACTATTGTTGCATTAAAAGGCTTTCTTTTTCTTTAACTTGGCCAACATATAATCCGGGGCTCTATCCCCACTGGGGCTTGAACCTGGCTTATTAACATTGCAATGCCCCTTCTCAACCACTAGATCACAGCCTGACAGATTAATTAGGGCATTCTTAAACCTCACTATATTTGTATTCTCAAAAGGTTGTAACAAATTCCAAGAATAAGGACTAACAGACTACAGTCATCTTGTTTTTTAAGGTTGACATTCATCATTGCAGAGGCTTGCTTTGTTGGTGAAGCAGAAGAAATGCCTACCATACACAATACAGGGTTTTTACTAAGGAACCAATCTCTCTTATGAAACGCTGCGAAAGGGTGTCTTTGCAGCAGGAGCATCATTTACTGTGTTCACCTTGATTTCGAGTGAGTTGTACTATGTGAGTTTCGCTAGGTCCAAGGAAGGGGGTTGGACACCATATGGTAGAGAATCCGCTATTGGGATGAGTATCTTTCCCTCAGCAGACTTTAGTGGAGTGAGAGCCATCATTTTATTTCTTATGATGTATACATTTATATAGTTCTTGTTATAAGAGAACTATTTCTCAGTACAAAGGATTGTTTCAAGGTAGCTCTAGAAATTGGAAAGACTAGGAATATGCAGCAGAGGGTGTTCGTTAGAAGTTAATAAGAAAAAATTGTGTTTCTCATTGTATTTTTTCACAGAATTTATATTTCTTATATTTCTTACCATATGGTATATAATATGGAGTGAGAAAGCCATCATTGTATTCCTTGTGTTGTATACATTTATGTGGTTCTTGTTAGGAGAAAACTGTTTCTCAGTACAAAGGGTTGTTTGAAGGTAGCTCTAGGAATGGGGAAGGACTAGAAATATGCAACAGCGGGTGTTTGTTATAAAGCTAATAAGAAAATGATGTATTCTATGTTGTATTTTTCCATGGAATTTATATATCTTTACAATTGGGGTTGAATGCAGTGGATATTTTCAGTTTTGAACCTTTATTACTTTTTTATTTTTACCTTATCAATTTCTATTGAAAGCGTAGTGTGCTTTAAAATGGTGTTGTGAGATTTGGAAACAAATAAGCTGTAATACAAAACAAGAATTGGTGCTTCTCATTTTTCAATCTCTGCTTTGTGTAAGATAGAACTTTGTGTAAAGTAATATGTATTTATCACTGGGAATTAGTAGGTGCCATTACAATAGTATTCAATAGGGCATTATGTGCTTTTACAACATTAGTCAATGCATCTACTGATAATAGATGCATAGGCAAATAGAAATACATTACCTTGTTTGGGCCAAAATACTTGAAAGACACCGAATTTTTGTCAACTATGACAAAGAAGAAGCAATCTGAAAAACCCAATATAACCAAAAACAATAAGCAAAGGATTAAGTTGAAAAATTTAATAGATAATTCCAATATGACAATAATACATATTCCAAGGTTCATATAAGCAACTTTGTTTCACACGTGCCTAACATTTTTCTCAAATTTGGTCCCCTTGAGTTTGCTTGGCCCTTGGATCTTCAATTTCTCAAGCCAGTTCAGGACCGAGGAGACTTGTCCATTCCAACTCTTCTAATGTCAGAGAATGGGAAATTGAGGTGCTAGAGCCCTATTATCAAAACACTCAAAAAGATCCATCATATTCTATACTATCATGACCTGGTCTCTAGAACTTTGCTTGGGTCATTTGACAACTCAAATTATTGAATCTGAAACTAAAACAAAGTTGGCATGGATTTTGAGTTGCACTATTATGGTTGGCAAAGGAGTCCTTATGCCTGGGACTTCTGGATCATGCCATCCTTTTTGAAACAAATGAAATTCTTTGTATGACTAAGAATGTAGGTCCTTGAGTCTTTGATCCATTTAACACCTAAGGCCACACCAACAACATGACCGTTGTTTCACTATAACGTATATTTTATGTCAAAATTTTATGTTTAGTATGTACAGCTTTTTAAAAAGCCTTATTGGGCAAATCCCCAATCCCAAAAACAAATTTGAAAATTTATTGCTCCAACAACACCCAAACTTTTGGCAACTATTCATTGTGACTCCTAATTAATCTCACTGGTAATTTTTCTCATTCAAGAAATTATATAGAATATATTATTTTTCAAAATTTCTGAAATTTGAAATAATAGGTACCAGGAAAAATTATTCTCTCCAACACCATGCTAGAATAACCATCTGTCCTGAATAAATTCATCCCTTGATCAATCTAAAATAATTTCAAGCCTGATTTAAGATGTGCATCCAGAGATTTATGAGGAGAGAGAATTTCAAGTCAAATGTTTCTTATCCAGAAATTGCTCCTCTTTCCAAGCTTATAATCCATTGCAAATGCACTTCCTTCAACACATATTACCATATAAACTCCAATCATGTGTTACACTAACAACAAGATAGATTAATAGGAAAATGATTTGAAATTTGACCGAACATCTACCTCTCTTCCTAAAATGCTTAACAAAGAAACACCATCCTTTAGCCAACAAGATTTATCCAATTTGGATAGGCATAATATCTATCCAATTGAACTATATACCCTTGGTTCTCTGTTTCTCATTGCCCTGCCTCTTTCTGCTTTTAACCCACTTGAACTATCCCATAATCAAGGTGCTTTTTATTCTCAAGACCAAAACCTGCAATGTAACTTTACTCTTTAATACTTCTAAGGATTCAGTGAGACAAACAAATCACACTAAAATGAAAGAAAAATTAAAGACATGCCCATTCAATGAGTATTTTTCTGGTCATTGTTACCCAGAGTAAAGGCATGTCCAAAGCCCTATTCAATGGCCATCTTCATACTGCTGACCATTATTTTAGGCTTTGAAATAAACACTTTAACTCCAATCATGTGTTACACTAACAACAAGATAGAGTAATAGGAACATGATTTGAAATTTGAGCGAACATCTACCTCTCTTCCTAAAATTCTTAACAAAGAAACACCATCCTTTAGCCAACAAGATTTATCCAATTTGGATATGCATAATATCTATCCAATTGAACTATATAGCCTTGGTGCTATGTTTCTCATTGCCCTGCCTCTTTCTACTTTTAACCCACATGAACTATCCCATAATCAAGGTGCTTTTTATTATCAAGACCAAAACCTGCAATGTAACTTTACTCTTTAATACTTCTATTGATTCAGTGAGACAAACACGTCACACTAAAATGAAAGAGAAATTAAAGACATGCCCATTCAATGAGTATTTTTCTGGTCATTGTTACCCAGAATAAAGGCATGTCCAAAGCCCTATTCAATGGTCATCTTCATACTGCTAAGGGAAGCTTGATCCTGATCTTTTCTTGTAGAAGAGTTCTTCCATGTTTTTGGAACCTATATTCAAATCTGGCTCAGAGGAGAATCTTTATTTCTTTGTGACACTTCAATTATTGAAAATCACCCTCCAAAATCCAAAGAAGATGAAAAAATGATTTCACACCGCTTGAGTATTTTTGTTATATTGTTAGTGTAAAAAAGCTAAAGTCACAATTGAAGCTTTGTTCAGCCTCATTTCGCCTTGATTGGAGAAGTTGATGTCCAAGTTTGTTCTTTGCTTCTGTGGGTGACTTTGATATAGATCATAGCAGAGCACAAGTCTAGTTTCATGAATTAATCAAATGACATAATTTCCTTCTGTTGCTTGAGCTATTGAAATACCCCAAACACAGACACATTACAAGAATCCATCATCATCATCATCGAGAAAAAAAAAACATTCAAGCCCACTCGAATATTTTCACAGAGTCGAATATTTTCATAGAGTAAAGACCCAATCAAACCTATGTTTGTATCTTTAAATGACATCATGTTTCCTCAATTGGTGAAGTTGGTGTGTCATCTCTTATTTGTCTTGAGGGATCAATGATCCACAATTCTATCTGTAAAAATTAAAAATGCAACAACAACAAGGTTACACAAGAATATAAAACGTTGCACAAATACAAGTACGTAGAGAATGAAAGAAGAACACTGGAAGTGAGAAGTAAATGACCATTCGTTGTATTTCAGCAAGAAGACACCCTTTTTATCGGATTGGACTAAGTTTGTTTACAACAAGAGACTTGAAATTTCGTTTTCTATTTAGTTAACTGCCTAACAGAAAAATCATGCTAATTCTTTATTAGGAACTGCCCTGCTCAGYTRGACTGGCCAGGGGAGTTTACAATAGAAACAWCTATGGGTGCCCTCTTTGGTGGCCCAATCAACTAYTTTGTAAAGTATAAGGCTTAGCAATCTYTGTATTTCACATTTTGGAAGTTCTTGTTGCATGTACACCTCTACCAGGAYARTAAAGTATYGATCTGCACTGGTCTATACAAGWTGGGAAAAGATCCAAGTTACTTTGAAGATTTAAAACAAAACAAAGATTACAGTGTAGAAATGAAAAACACAAAATCAAATTTTCTACAGAAACAACTCTCAAATCTATACAGGTCCAAGAGCTTTCCCCAAACTAAAAATCTTCTACTTCAAAAACACAGCTCACTTCTTTCCATCTAGTCCCATTCATTGCATCTCATTTATATCATTGCTAGCTCATTTCAAGCACAACTACCCCCGTAAAGAGCAAAACATACGAGGGAAACAATGCTTAAGACAATTTTACAAGATGACTAACTTTTCACAACAATGTGTAGAGCAATTCAATGTATAGAGACCAGAAACAATTAACATTGATACATTATACAAATGAAATAAATTGATTAACAACTTCCAAGCTCTTTTCCTGTAATGTTATTCATATTACAAATATTCCAAATTCATACATGATAAGGCTCATTTTATAAAAACCAATCCAATACAAATCTTTTCTTGTAATGTTTCTCTAGTTTCACCCATTTTTACGCCATTGGAGAACTCTAACCCACGGTCAACTGCCCGAGAGTGGATTACCACATGTAACGGACACTAGAATGCAAATCTTAGTGCTAAGGAATAGTTTGTACTTCCATGAATCTGGCTTCCTTTTCCTTCTTAGGCGATGGACTGGTCACCGTTACTTGCAGTCCAAAAGCTTTGCCAAATTTCATAGCCATGTGTCCCAAACTGCCAAGCTCCACCGTGCCAAGGCTTTTTCCAGGCTCTGTCATTTGGAGGTATTTCATGGGGTTGTATACAATTATACCCACACATAGAAATGGGGTTGTTGCATGAAACGACAGAGTCTCCCAGATCTTCACTACAAATCAACACCACAGATTTGATTAAAACTATACTTGGTCGAGATATAAAATAAAAATGTCTACAATGCACAAATTAGGAAAACTATGTATCATACCTTTGGTCACAAACCATCAAGGATGAGTAACCTCCAAAGGTGGGAGACCCATCCACATTAATGGTGTTATACCTCAAAACAATATTCTCATAATACTGCTCTTTCCTTTCGCTACAAGAATCACATTGTTGGCAACTCCAAACCATGCAGCCCACGCCCACTCGATCTCCAACAACGATATTCTTCACTTCTGATCCCACTTTAGTTACACACCCTACAATTTTATGGTTGTAATCACATACTTCTAATTAAAAACATGCAAAAACTGATAGGAATATGAGGTAGCATTGGTAATAGAGGAAAATAGAAATACATTACCCTGGAACCATTGGGTATTCCAAATTAGCGGAGAGAGTCTGGTCGACATGACCCTAATTGAAACCCTTTTGCTGAGAACATTAACATAAGGGGAAATTGTGAGAACTGAGGCAACCAAGAGAAGCAAGAAGGTAATGGCATCAATCAAAGGTTACTTGAGCAGGCTTCCATTCCTAATCCTGATGGAGTGAACAAAGATATAGGTAAATTGCACTTTTTTTATTAAATTGTATGGAGCATTATAAAAAAAACTCAATTTGGCACCTTACACATTGATCAGACAGTGTTTGATTGGTGGAAAATATTTAAACATGAGTGGTATGCAGATGATCAATTGGAAATAACCACTTGGGACCAATTTGTGACTATATTTTTCTATAACTTTGAGTCTTATACCCAGGAAGGTCACTGCTTAGACCTTAAAAAAATGAAGCAATAAGACACCAAGATGTACTATTCTAGAGAGGTATGCTTGTTATCACTTTAAATTTTCCTTTGAAAGGAGTCATTCTGTGATCAATTACAGAAAGTACTTATGCCACCAATACTCTTTCACTTCTGGACTAGTTCCATAGGGCCTAGTTCCAGAGAGCATAGTTCCACAAGTCATAGTTCCAGAGGTCATAGTTCCAGAGGGCGTAGTTCTAGAGGTCATAGTTCCAGAGGGCATAGTTCCACAGGTCATAATTCCAGAGGGCGTAGTGCCAGAGGGCATAGTTCCAGAGGGCGTAGTTCCACAGGTCATACTTCCAAAGGTCATAGTTCCACAAGTCACAGTTCCACAGGTCATAGTTCCAGAGGTCATAGTTACAGAGGGTGTAGTTCCACATGTCATAGTTCCAGAGGGCGTAGTTCCACAGGTCATAATTCCAGAGGGCATAGTTCCAGAGGGTGTAGTTCCAGAGGTCATAGTTCCAAAGGTCATAGTTCTAGAGTGCGTAGTTCCAGAGGGCATAGTTCCACAGGTCATAGTTCTGGAGGGCGTAGTTCTAGAGGGCGTAGTTCCAGAGGTCATAGTTCCAGAGGGCATAGTTCTAGAGGTCATAGTTCCAGAGGTCATAGTTCCAGAGGCGTAGTTCCAAAGGGCGTAGTTCCACAGGTCATAGTTCCAAAGGGCGTAGTTCCAGAGGGCGTAGTTCCACAGGTCATAGTTCCATAGGGCGTAATTCCAGAGGTCATAGTTCTAGAGGCGTATTTACAGAGGGTGTAATTCCATAGGTCATAGTTCCAAAGGGCGTAGTTCCAGAGGGCGTAGTTCCAGAGGTCATAGTTCCAGAGGGCATAGTTCTAGAGGTCATAGTTCCACAAGTCATAGTTCTAGAGGGTGTAGTTCCAGAGGGCGTAGTTCCAGAGGTCATAGTTCCAGAGGGCGTAGTTCCACAGGTCATAGTTCCACAGGTCATAGTTCCAGAGGGCGTAGTTCCAGAGGGCATAGTTCCAAAGGTCATAGTTCCAGAGGGCGTACTTCCAGAGGTCATAGTTCCAGAGGGCATAGTTCCAGAGGTCATAGTTCCACAGGTAATAGTTCCATAGGCATAGTTCCACAGGGCGTAGTTCCAGAGGTTGTAGTTCCAGACGCATAGTTCAAGAGGTGTAGTTACAGAGGACGTAGTTCCACAGGTCATAGTTCCAGAGGGCGTAGTTCCAGAGGGCGTAGTTCTAGAGGTCATAGTTCCAAAGAGTGTAGTTCCAGAGGGCGTAGTTCCAGAGGGTGTAGTTTCGGAGGGCGTAGTTCCGGAGGGCGTAGTTCCAGAGGGCGTAGTTCTAGAGGTCATAGTTCCACAGGTCATAGTTCCAGAGGCGTAGTTTCAAAGGGCATAGTTCCAAAGGGCATAGTTCCAGAGGGCATAGTTCCATAGGTCATAGTTCCAGAGGGCGTAGTTCCACAGGTCATAGTTCCATAAGTCACAGTTCCATAGGTAACAGTTCCACAGGTCATATTTATACAGAGCATAGTTCTAGAGGTCAGCGTTCCAGAGGTCATAGTTCCAGAGGTGATCTAAAAATGAAGAAGACTTGTATTCTTGAAAATATTTGCAAGTTTAATTTTATGTGTTAAAATGCAAATGGATCAATTTGCAACACAAATTTTATGGAAATTACTCATTCAAGATGCATATAAACAGCAGCAATAAACAGTGAACAAAAAACACATAACACAACAAATGATAAAGGAGTTCACCCCTCTCTTGGGCTACATCTCCTGGTCCAACTTCCAATGGATCTTTTGTATTATTTTCTTGAAGTGCTAAAAAATGTGCTTTACAATGCTTAAAATGACAAATAGATGGCTCCAATGGCTTCATAACTTCCAAAAACCCCTAGCTGGGTTTTTTCGGCACCTCGTTTGGCCAAAAATTGAAGAAGATAGGCTTCCTAGAAGTTCCCCTTCAAACTTGTTGTCTCTGGATCGCCAAAATGCACCCTTGTTGCCTCAACCTAACCCCCACGCGCATTTATGTGAAAAAACCTAGCACCGGGCGCAACCGCACAACCTGTGCGAACTGTAGGACGGTTATGGGCGCACCTAGCCCCTAACCGCCAAGGTCTAGGTCATGTGGCCCATGTGACCACGTGCAAATCCAAAAATGGGCTATGTTTCCAAAAGCAAATGGATAATGGACAAGTGGCGGGTCATTGGTTTTATAACCATTTGAACCAAAATACAAAACGCGCGCGCATACGGTGTGACCAAGGGTCATATGGTAACGTTATATGCGACCGGGGGTTGGGGCTAAGCCCCAGCCTGGACCCCCGCGCCAACTATTAAACAACTCGATTTTAAATATATTCAAAACCATATATATAACAAGCAATATAGTGTGGTATGTTGGCAGCGCAGACTTTGCAAAGGTTTAGACCGGTGGGGAGGTCCGGGGTTCGATCCCCACAGACTCCATAAATTTTAAACGAACAACCAATAACAAGGTGCCACATGGCAACTCACGACTGGGCCACGTGGCACCAAACCATTGGAAAGAAAATGCCACGTGTTAGCAGACTATTCGTCCACCTAACTTCCAACTGTCTACCACTCAGATCTTCCACCTGTCGTACGGTCCTGCCACGCGTTGTACGGACTGCCACATCAGCATCCGTACAGACTGTACAGTCAACATCCCTTTTTTTTGCATGTTTGTCATTTTGAACAGAACGTGATATCTCTCTCTCTCTACGTCTATTTGAACCCAAATGAGTTGCATTGGGTTCATGACGACGAGGCCTACACTCTCGTTCGATTTGAAGCGATTCCGAGCACTTTGAATTTTTGAGCAAAATTTGATCCCCTAGATCACACCTCCCCATTGGAAAGCTTTTGGAACTCCAAAAGACTATTTTCAGTCTATTTGAAGACGAGGGTATAGCTCCCTCACCTTTCCAACCTCAATCCACTTGGCTTTGCTTGGATTTGTACCTTTAAGACCAACTCGAAGATACTCCACATTTCCTCATTTTGAAGTTCGCATTCTCCTGTCAAGGATTGTGTCTTCATGCAGTTCTGTAAAATATTTTGGGGAAAATTTTTCTATAGAAGGAATCTGAACATGCTCTCCTTGATCATCAATCAAAGGAGGCTCATAAAATTTCAAATTCTCAACATTAACAACTGCATACATTTGCATATAAGGAGGCAAATCTAAACGGAAGGCATTGTTACCAATCTTGTCAATAATCTTAGAAGGACCATATCGAATTGGTTTCAATTTTTTCCCTTCTCCTTTAAGCCTCTCCTTACTAATGTAAATCCAAACTTCATCTCCAACTTGAAAACTGTGATCAACACGATGCTTGTCATGTCTCGTTTTGTACTTGGCTTGACTCTTTTCCAACTGCTCTTGTACCATTTGATGTATCGATTGAATTTGTTCACTGAACTTTTCTGCCCTATCAATGTCATATTGACCATCAATAGAAATATCCTTCCCAAAGATAAAATCTAAAGGAGATTTGGGCAAATAGCCAAAACATGCTTCAAATGGCGACGTTTGAGTTGAAGAGTGCTTAGCTCGATTG
>ML803824.1:42137-62206 GCA_009831015.1 Picea engelmannii | reverse complement strand
CCTTTCCATCAAGATTTTCATCATTTCTCTCATTTCCATGACAGCCTTTCTGAGATCTTCATCTTCTGTAGGAATATGTTCATGACTCTCTTCATGAGCCATACTTGGTGAATGCCTCCTTGAAACTTGCGATGATGATATAATCTTCCTTCTTGAAGGACGAGAACTTGGCTCTACAAGTTGACCTTCTCCTCTTGTGAGTTTCAACCTTGTGAGCATCAGAAAACAAAACACTTTCAAATAATCAAGTCTTCAAAAACCTATGCTCTGATACCAACTTGATCTAAAAATGAAGAAGACTTGTATTCTTGAAAATATTTGCAAGTTTAATTTTATGTGTTAAAATGCAAATGGATCAATTTGCAACACTACTTTTATGGAAATTACTCATTCAAGATGCATATAAACAACAACAATAAACAGTGAACAGAAAACACATAACACAACAAATGATAAAGAAGTTCACCCCTCTCTTGGGCTACATCTCCTGGTCCAGCTTCCAATGGATTTTTTGTATTATTTGCTCAAAGTGATAAAAAAATGTGCTTTACAATGCTCAAAATGCCAAATAGATGGCTCCAATGGCTTTAGAATGTCCAAAAACCCCTAGCTGGACTTTTTCAGCACCTCGTTTGGCCAAAAATTGAAGAAGATAGGCTTCCTGGAAGTTCCCCTTCAAACTTGTTGTCTTTGGATTGCCAAATTGCACCCTTGTTGCCTCAACCTAGCCCCCACGGGCATTTATGTGGAAAAACCCAGCACCGGGTGCAACCGCACAACCGGTGCGAACTGTAGGATGGTTATGGGCGCACCTAGCCCCTAACCGCCAAGGTCTAGGTCATGTGGCCCATGTGACCACACGCAAATCCAAAAATGGGCTTCGTTTCCAAAAGCAAATGGATAATGGACAAGTGGCAGGTCGTTGGTTTTATAACTATTTGAACCACAATACAAAATGCACGCACATATGGTGTGACCACGGGTCATATGGTAACGTTATATGCGACCGGGGGTTGGGGCTAAGCCCTAGCCCGGACCCCCGCGCCAACTATTAAACAACTCGATTTTAAATATATTCAAAACCATATATATAACAAGAAATACAGTGTGGTATGTTGGTAGCGCGGACCTTGCAAAGGTTTAGACCGGTGGGGAGGTTCAGGGTTCGATCCCCACGGACTCCATAAATTTTAAACGAACAACCAATAACAAGGTGCCACGTGGCAGCCCACGACTGGGCCACGTGGCACCAAACCATTGGATAGAAAATGCCACGTGTCAACAGACTATTCGTCCACCTAACTGCCAATTGTCTGCCACTCAGCTCTGCCACCTGTCGTACGGTCCTGCCACGCGTCGTACGGACTGCCACGTCAGCATCCGTACGGACTGTATAGTCAGCATCCCTTTTTTTGTCTATTTGTTGTTTTGAACAGAATGCAATATCTCTCTCTCCCGATGTCCGTTTGAACCCAAACAAGTTGTGTTGGGTTCATGACGACGAGTCCTATGCTCCCGTTCGATTTGAAGCAATTCCAAGCAATTTGAATTTTTGAGCAAAATTTGATCCTCTGGATCAAGAGAGCATAGTTCCAGAAGTCATAGTTCCAGAGGTCATAGTTCTAGAGGTGTAGTTCCACAGGTCATAGTTCCAAAAGGCGTAGTTCCAGAGGGCATAGTTCCAGAGATCATAGTTCCACAAGTCATAGTTCCAGAGGGCGTAGTTCCAGAGGGCGTAGTTCCAGAGGCGTAGTTCCAGAGGGCGTAGTTCCACAGGTCATAGTTCAAAAGGGCGTAGTTCCAGAGGGCGTAGTTCCACAGGTCATAGTTCCACAGGTCACAGTTCCACAGGTCATAGTTCTACAGAGCATAGTTCTAGAGGTCATAGTTCCAAAGGTCATAGTTGCAGAGGGTGTAGTTCCACAAGTCATAGTTCCACAGGTCATAGTTCCAGAGGTCATAGTTCCAGAGGACGTAGTTCCACAGGTCATAGTTCCAGAGGGCATAGTTCCACAGGTCATAGTTCCAGAGGGCATAGTTAGAGAGGGCGTATTTCCACAGGTCATAGTTCCAGAGGGCGTAGTTCCACAGGTCATAGTTCCACAAGGCGTAGTTCCACAAGTCATAGTTCCATAGGGCATAGTTCCAGAAGGCATAGTTCTAGAGATCATAGTTCCAGAGGGCGTAGTTCCAGAGATCATAGCTCCACATGTCATAGTTCTGGAACTACGCCCTCTGGAACTACGCCTCTGGAACTATGACCTGTGGAACTATGACCTCTCGAACTACGCCCTCTAGAACTATGAACTATGGAACTACGCCCTCCGAAACTATGACCTGTGGAACTATGCCCTCTGGAACTACGCTCTCTAGAACTACGCCCTCTGGAACTATGACCTTTGGAACTACGCCTTCTGGAACCATGACTTGTGGAACTACGCCCTCTGAAACTGTGCCCTCTGGAACTATGACCTATGGAACTACGCCCTCTGGAACTATGACCTGTGGAGCTACGCCTTCTGGAACTATGACATGTGGAACTATGACCTGTGGAACTACGCCCTCTGAAAATATGACCTCTGGAACTCTGACCTCTAGAACTACACTCTGTAGAACTGTGACCTATGGAACTATGACCTGTGGAACTATGACCCGTGGAACTACGCCCTCTGGAACTACGCCCTTTGAAACTATGACCTCTGGAAGTACGCCTCTGGAACTACGCCCTCTAGAACTATGCCCTCTGGAACTATGACTTGTGGAACTATGACCTCTGGAACTACGCCCTCTGGAACTACGCCTTTTGGAACTATGACCTGTGGAACTACGCCCTCTGGAACTACGCCTCTGGAACTATGACCTCTGGAACTACGCCCTCTAGAACTATGACCTCTGGAACTACGCCCTCTGGAACTATGACCTATGGAACTACTCCCTGAGGAACTGTGACCTCTGGAACTACGCCCTCTGGAACTATGACCTCTTAAACTACACCCTTTGGAACTATGACCTGTGGAACTATGCCCTCTCTAACTACTTCCTCTGGAACTATGACCTGTGGAACTATGCCCTCTAGAACTATGAACTTTGGAAATACGCCCTCTGGAACTACGCCTTTTGGAACTATGACCTGTGGAACTACGCCCTCTAGAACTACGCCTCTAGAACTATGATCTGTGGAACTATGACCTCTGGAACTACGCCCTCTGAAACTATGACCTCTGGAACTACGCCCTCTGGAACTACGCCCTATGGAACTATGACCTGTGGAACTATGCCCTGTGGAACTATGACCTCTGGAACTATGCCCTCTGGAACTATGACCTGTGGAATTACGCCTTGTGGAACTATGACCTCTAGAACTACGCCCTCTGGAACTATGCCCTCTGGAACTATGCCCTCTGGAACTACGCCCTCTGGAACTATGACTTGTGGAACTGTGACTTGTGGAACTGTGACTTGTGGAACTATGACCTCTGGAACTATAACCTCTAGAACTACACTCTGTAGAACTATGACCTGTGGAACTATGACCCGTGGAACTACGCCCTCTGGAACTACGCCCTTTGGAACTATGACCTGTGGAACTACGCCTCTGGAACTATGACCTGTGGAACTACGCCCTCTAGAACTATGACCTGTGGAACTACGCCCTCTGGAACTACACCCTTTGTAACTATGACCTGTGGAACTACGCCCTCTAGAACTACGCCTTTGGAACCATGACCTGTGGAAATATGACCTCTGTAACTACACCCTCTGGAACTATGACCTATGTAACTACGCCCTCTGGAACTATTACCTCTGGAACTACACCCTCTGGATTTATGACCTATGAAACTATGACCTCTGGAACTACGCCCTCTGGAACTATAACTTGTGGAACTACGCCCTCTGGAACTACGCTCTCTAGAATTATGACTTGTGGAACTATGACCTCTGGAACTACCCCCTCTAGAACTATGACCTTTGGAACTACGCCCTCAGGAACTACGCCCTTTGGAACTATGACTTGTGGAACTATGCCCTCTGGAACTACGCCTCTGGAACTATGACATGTGGAACTATGACCTCTGGAACTACACCCTCTGGAACTATGACCTCTTGAACTACACCCTCCGGAACTACTCCCTCTGGAACTATGACCTCTGGAACTATGACCTCTGAAACTACGCCCTCTGGAACTACGCCTCTGGAACTATTACCTGTGGAACTATGACCTCTGGAACTACGTCCTCTGGAACTATGCCCTCTGGACCTACGCCCTCTGGAACTATTCCTTCTAGAACTATGACCTCTAGAACTATGACCTGTGGAACTACGCCCTCTGGAACTACGCCCTCTAGAACTATGACTTGTGGAACTATGACCTCTAGAACTACGCCCTCTGGAACTACGACCTCTGGAACTACGCCCTTTGGAACTATGACTTGTGGAACTATTCCCTCTGTAAATACGCCTCTGGAACTACGCCTCTAGAACTACGACCTCTGGAACTACGCCTTATGGAACTATGACTTGTGGAACTACGCCCTTTGGAACTATGACCTGTGGAACTACGCCCTCTGGAACTATGCCTCTGGAACTATGACCTGTGGAACTATGACCTGTGGAACTATGCCCTTTGGAACTATGACCTCTGGAACTACGCCCTCTGGAACTACGTCCTCCAGAACTATGACCTGTGGAACTATGCCCTCTGGAACTACGCTCTCTAGAACTACGCCCTCTGGAACTATGACCTTTGGAACTACGCCTTCTGGAACTATGACCTGTGGAACTATGCCCTCTGGAACTATGCCCTTTGGAACTACGCCCTCTGGAACTATGACCTATGGAACTATGCCTTCTGGAACTATGACATGTGGAACTGTGACTTGTGGAACTACGCCCTCTGAAACTATGACCTATGGAACTATGACATGTAGAACTATGACCTCTGGAGCTATGATCTCTGGAACTACGCCCTCTAGAACTATGCCCTCCTGAACCATGACCTGTGGAACTACGACCTCTAGAACTATGACCTCTGGAACTACGCCCTCTGGAACTATGCCCTTTGGAACTATGACCTGTGGAAATACGCCTTTGAAACTACGCCTTTGGAACTACGACCTCTGGAACTACGCCCTGTGGAACTACGCCCTCTGGAACTACGCCCTTTGGAACTATGACTTGTGGAACTATGCCCTCTAGAACTATGCCTCTGGAACTACACCTTTTGGAACTATGACCTCTGGAGCTATGCCCTCTGGAACTACGCCTCTAGAACTATGACCTCTGGAACTATGACCTCTGGAGCTACGCCCTCTGGAACTATGACCTCTGGAACTACGCCCGCCAAAACTATGACCTATGGAACTACGCCCTCTGGAACTATGACCTTTGGAACTACGCCCTCTGGAACTATGACCTCTGGAACTACGCCCTCTGGAACTACGCCCTCTGGAACTATGAACTGTGGAACTACACCCTCTGGAACTATGACCTATGGAACTACACCCTCTGAAACTATGACCTGTGGAACTATGACCTGTGGAACTGTGACTTGTGGAACTACGCCCTCTAGAACTATGACCTGTGGAACTATGACCTGTAGAACTATGACCTGTGGAACTATGACCTGTAGAACTATGACCTGTGGAACTACGCCCTCTAGAACTATGACCTCTGGAACTACGCCCTCTAGAAATACACCCTCTGGAACTATGACATGTGGAACTACGCCCTCTGGAACTATGACCTGTGGAACTACGCCCTGTAGAACTATGACCTGTGGAACTGTGACCTATGGAACTATGACCTCTGGAACTACGCCCTCTGGAACTATGACTTGTGTAACTATGCCCTCTGGAACTATGCCCTCTGGAACTACGCCATGTGGAACTATGATCTCTGGAACTACGCCCTCTGGAACTACGCCCTGTGGAACTATGATCTTTGGAACTACGCCCTCTAGAACTACGCCCTCTGGAAATATGACCTCTGGAACTATGACCTATGGAATTGTGACTTGTGGAACTACGCCCTCTGGAACTATAACCCATGGAACTACGACCTCTGGAACTACGTGCTCTGGAACTTTGACCTGTGGAACTACGCCCTCTGGAACTATGACCTCTGGAACTACGCCCTCTGGAACTGACCTCTAGAGCTATGATGGAACTATGACCTTTGGAACTGTGACTTGTGGAACTGTGACCTCTGGAACTACGCCCTCTAGAACTATGACTTCTTGAACTACGCCCTTTGGAACTATGACCTCTTGAACTATGACCTCTAGAACTACCTGTGGAACTATGCCCTCTTGAACTATGACTTGTGGAATGACCCGTGGAACTATGACCCGTGGAACTACGACCTTTAGACCTACACCCTCTGGAACTATGACGTCTAGAACTATGCCCTCTGGAACTATGACCTCTAGAATTACGCCCTGTGGAACTATGATCTCTGGAACTACGTGCTCTGGAACTTTGACCTGTGGAACTACGCCCTCCAGAACTATGACCTCTAGATCTACGCCCTCTGGAACTATGACCTGTGCAACTGTGACCTGTGGAACTATGACTTGTGGAACCACGCCCTCTGGAACTATGACACGTGGAACTATGACCTATGGAATTGTGACCTATGGAGCTACGTCCTCTAGAACTACCTATGAAACTATGACCTCTGGAACTACGCCCTATGGACCTATGACCTGTGGAATGACCCCAAGAACTATGACCTCTGTTAAGCCTGACTGGTCAAGTACCCTTTTGCTGCACAATGCAGTCCATATTTTGTCTCGACTGTTTGAAAGGTAGATATTGTTTCATTTGGTTGTCAGGGGGTAATGACAGGTTTTATTATGCCTCATATTCCTAGATTTAATGTAGGCATGAATCATCGATCTTGATGCATATTGCTATAATCAACCAATCATTTTTGGCAGAATGTTTTGAAAATATCTTATGCTTTCCATTCTCGCACAACTTCTGCAGGAGATTTGATAAGTTTAAGGCTCTATGATTGGCAACCTAAAGTATTTGACAGCCTAAAGTATGCACTCCACAAATTTCCTTACTTTGTTGAGTCCTTTATGAAAGGAAGAAGGAAATTGAATAGGAAAGGAAAAAACATGGACCCAACTTTAGATTGTACAGCATAGAGAGACTTGAGAGAGTTGTTTGATTCTTACTAGGATGAACAAGGACTCTAAGCAGGTTGTAGCAGCATAGAGAGACTTGAGAGAGTTGTTTGATTCTTACTAGGATGAACAAGGACTCTAAGCAGGTTGTAGCTACTGAAAAGGAGACCAAAGGAGGCTTGCATGAGAAGCTAACAATGACAGTTGTCGTGCCACTTCTTTGGGGCATTCCACCTGCTGCGGATAGGCTTCTCTTTGTTGTCCGAACTGGTGGAGGAATTGTAGAGAAAGTATATTGGAAGTGGGACTTCTTATGATTACTTTGTTTGCCAGTCTTCAACTGTAAATATTTGCATTTACACAATTCCATGTAATGTTTCATTTATCCACTCATTTGAATGGGTGAGTAAATGAATGTAGTCGTTGTGGCTAGGGGCAACCAAGTTTGGAATTTCAGGAGTAGATATGTTGAACTAAATCCATTGATTGTTTTGGTTATTGGAGATCTTTCTTTTACCATCCCATGTAAAGTAAACAATGAACTATTGATTCTTCCAGAATTATTATGAATGAATGAAGTATTTTGATACAATTCCTGTTACCTTGCTGATGTGTGTTCTCAAGTCAGGTTTCCTCTTTGTTGCCTCAGAATTTGGGAATCATGCGCTTTATTAGTTCTAGGGAATTGGGGATGATGCAGATGTTGAATCATGTTGAATCATCTTCCAGGGCCTTGACTTCTTGTTACAAAGGTCAATGATGAGTTTTGAGTTTCCTTCCGAGATAACTTTGTTATAAGTTATAACACTCCCTGAAGAGCCAATGGAATACCTTCAATCAAACCAATTGCCTTCCGTCAGTTTTGTTGGAGCATTGTCCTAAGAAAACCAACTCAGCCTATAAGAAAATCTGATTTTCTCTCAATACACAACCAGCACCTAATACTCCAGGATTATTTTTGGATGACCCATAAAAAATTATCTTTACCCATCCCTGTGGGGGGGATCCCAAGGAATGGTGACTGCTTCTTTTGGAGGGGAAGTTGACTGGTAGGGGAGGTTTAAAGACTTCAAAGATCCATCTCCTTTGGTTTTGTGTGTATTTTAGCCAGGGACACTTTGACTGAAAAGCTGATTTTATTCTGATCCAAAACTATTCATGAGTAGAGATTTCCTTAAAAAATTATAGTATTTGGGTTTTCCATAAAAACTAGAAGATATAAAGAAAGGCCAATTGCCCAAGGGAAATCAGATTTGAGGACTTCCAAGGGGTCGTCTGCCATTCCTAAAACTAGGAGTCCATTGCATTTACTGTAGGAGTATTTTTCCCTAAAAAACTTTTCCAACACTCCCACACCTGCCTTGCAAAGGGGTAGTGGAGGAGGATATGAGTCTTGTCTTCCGCACTGGACTTGCATCCTAAATATAAGGTAGGACCATGGAGACCTCTATGCCATACAAGGTAGGACCATGGAGACCTCTATGCCATAGAGCCTCTCCTAGAAGGATTTTTCTCTTTGATGCTGCAATAGAAGGCTGCCACCTTCCCCATCGCTTTGGACGTCATATTTTTGACCAAATTCTAGATTTTTGGAGATTCCTTTCTTCTGAAAGGGATGTTTGCCTAATTGTTTATTCCCTTGATGGTGAGGTCCATATCAAAAAATCTTCCACTTCTTTGATGGGAATCTCTCTCTCCTAAAGGATTCTTCTGTAGGTCTCAAACTTCTTATTTGATAAGTTGATAGGCCATTTTGCTGGGTCATGCCATGATCTGAGGGTGAAGAAGGGTTCCCAGGTTTCCAATAATGGGAGACATCTGTCTAATTCTTTAGTAGTAGACCTTCTTTGAAAAATATTAATTGACTTTATCAACATATACCTTTTTCTAATTTCTAATCATGTTATAATGCTTTTCTTCTGGAAATTTTGCCATAAAGTAGTAGATTACAACTAGCTTACCCTAAATTCAACAACAATCCCTTATTAGCTCAATGCATGTATAATTATGTATTTAAAACTTAAGATTACAACATACATGTAAAAAAAACACTTAAATCTATGTGAACATGAGTGCATTGCATTAGTTACCAAAATGTCATCAAGAAAGTACATATACATTTTCAAGAGAATCTAGGAGCCCACCTTATAATCCTTTTAAATTTTTTTTATAATAACTCCAGTTTAGATCTTAACTAACAACTACATTTCCTCCAAAAGATGGATGACTCACAGGTTTGTTACAATATGATTGTGAGTAACATGTGAGTCATGTTCAACTAATATATGCATAACCCATCCCTAAGCTAAGGAAATCGAAATTCATTATCATCCTATAACTCTAGATTTGATTACATCAAAGAAGAAACAAACTAAACTACTTGCTAAAACTAGCAATTCGTTTTTTACCATATTTAATGCATACAATACTCTTATCAATAAGATATTTTCTAGCATATTTTCGAGTTTGAGGCTGTTGTGAGATAAGAGATTTTCTAGCATATTTTCGAGTTTGAGGCTGTTGTGAGTCATCAGGGACAGCTGGAGACGATGGTCAAACTCTTTGGAATAGAATGGTCTTCATAGTTGTCATATGCCACTTGAGCTTGCCATTTGTTGTTGGCTGTCTTTATCCACCTTAATGTGCTCTCGATTGTGCATACCAAAACAGAGTCCCATTGAAATTTAAAACAAAATGCAATAAGAGAATAATGCCCTGCATTTAAACTCCTCGGAGAGCTCTATTTTCCTGGTTTTGAACAGCTGGAGATTCAATCCATGGACCCTCAAATGTTAAGTACTTTGTCCTTGATTGCATTACACCTGCAAAATATTTTATAAAGACCTTTAGCAAGACAATTATGGGCCAATGATTTCCTTACTTCACTATCATAGCATCCTCAACATAATTAATCTTCGTATATATAGTATATATAGAAAGAAAAAGCACAACAGTGGGAATTGACACAGTTGGTAGTCTGTCATAATTGGTAACAAAAGGGATAGAATAGCACTTTTGTGAACCAAAGCATTCATGGCACCAGTTTAGATAGCAACCTTAGGGTGTCAAGATCCTGTAGGATGTTAATTTGCTTGTTGGCATAAACAACAAATACAGAGATTCCACCAGTTATGATCCTTATGAGGTATGCAAGCATTTTCCTGTAAACCCTTAACCTGATCACTTTCATCTCTGTATTTCAAAGAACTGCCATCTATTACCAATTGATTTGTTTCATTGACATGACAATCATGCTCCTTGTTATTAACTTCAATCCAAGTATACCTTGTTTCCTTTTTCGCTTTGTTTCTTAGATCTAGTAAGTCTGTTATGAGCACTGTCTAAAGAAGATTCATCAATATCACCACTCTCTGAAAGTGTGGATGTATGGGATGATGCACTCTTGAAGTCATTATCTGTATACTCTTTCTTTTGCAATAGATCCATGCACAAATGAACATATCATTAGAACTTTTAATTTCTCCTCAGAGCCATTCATTTCTCTGATTTCTGAATTTAGCCAAATAGTTGACTCGACCTGTTATACCAGCTTCTACAATTCCAAATTCTGAAAGCCCAAAACCGGAGATCGAGCCCCTAGGAGTATAGATACTGCGTGTTTTTGTTAATTCCAAATTCTGAAAGCCCAAAACCGGAGATCGAGCCCCTAGGAGTATAGATACTGCGTGTTTTTGTTATGGGCATAGTTTTACGTTGATTTGATACAACCCAGAGCAACCAAATAAATTGCATTATGGAACATACATCGGACATTGTCCAAAATCCTCTTTAAGTGTAGAATGAGATCCTAATATAATACCTTTGAAGGCGAAGATTGCAGCTAAAATTCATTCACTTGAATCTCTTCTTTCTGAGTACTTAACAATTATATTTAGCGGCCTCTTACCAATTTGAAGGGAATGAGTAACAGATCAACACAAGCCTTGTAGACAATGGAGCCCCTAGAAAGATTTGGGTCATGTTTTCGACAACATCAGAAGCACAATCTTTCGATGGTCCCGACCTACAACCAGACTTATCAATGATTTTCTGTTCAAAAAAAATTGAATGAGGCACCAATGAACAATGTGTCTTTCTCTAAAATTACAGAGGCAGTTGAAATGGCAAAGAATAAGCCTTCTTCATCCACACTCCGTCAATACACCTTCCATCTCTGAAAATACCCTCCTCATTCTACAGCTTGGCGATCAAGGAGACATTTGATTGTTTGCATCAACACTTGCGCACCCTGTTTACTTCTTGGCATTTCGTAATAAGAATTTGCATTTAGCATTTGTTGTTTAACAGTTGGACGTTTGAAGAATTGACCGAACACCTGGAGTGTTCGTATCGACACTTGGTGTCATTTGTTTTTGGACAGCGCTGTGTTTTATATTTAATTTTATGGGGTTTATTCCGCATTGTTGGTGTGAATGAGCCTTATGGTATTTACATACATCGACCTTTCCACCCTTAATCGACGTGTCGAGCGATCTATGCCTCTTGTGGGCTCCTCTTTGGTCGTGGCTTAGCGCTTAATCGCTTGGGCCGACACCAGAGAGTACACGCCACTACCATATAGTAGAGGCAAGTGCAGCCGAAGAATGATGGGCTGTAGCATATTAACCTTTAGTTAGGTTACACACTCCTCTAACGATGTATTTGCTTTGATGATATTGTCTACGTTGTGTGAGAGAAGTTATAGTATTTGTATGTATTTGGCAATTACGTCTTTACCTAGTGTTAGCACTCATATTTGCAAAAAACTTCTACCAGGAAAATACACTTCTGTGGATGGTGATAATGCCAAGCCTTCAAAAACAACCTTTTCTTCTAAGTCACTGAGTGCATTCTCGAGATAATCCTGCCATGAAATCCTGGTTAGAATTCTTTTCGAAGGAGTTTAGATCATCAAAGGAAATCTAGTGAAAATGGTCGCAAAGCATCCACAGCTTATCCAATACAACATTACAGATGGTATACAGTCACGAATCAATTTTTTTTTTAAGGAGCATTGGGTTGAATGATGCTGACATTGTGAAAATTTTAACAAAACTACCTCAGATCTTGTCTTTGTCAATGAAGAAGAAATTGCGCCCCAAATATTTGTATTTAGTCAAAGAACTTGAAAATGGAGTCGAGTCATTGCGGCAGGCTCACACAATTCTTCAAGATTACCAGGCATTTCAACGATTGTTACTGGGCGATTTGGCAGTGGCACTCACTGATTGGAAAAAGTTACATTTTTAAGGCCAATTTTGCCTATCGGCTCATGCACGGTTTTGTAAAATATATTGGGCCTTTTGGCCCAATTTCCAAGCACATTACATGTTCATCAATTATTTACCAAGCCATGCATCACCATTTCCCAGACTTCCCGGTAACCAATTGGACTGCTGTTACTTTTGCTGCTTCTTGTGTTTGATATGGGCGGTTTCAGCAAGATCTGCTGCATCTGGTTTCAATATCACCGCATTTTTGTGGAGGTACCCAGAGTTTGAAACCTTCAATAAACTATTGAYAGACACCAATGTGGCTAAAGACATAAACAACCAGACATCTCTCACCATACTCGCCCTGCCCAACTCAATCTTGGAAAATTACATGGCCAGATTTGGAGGAAACCTTCAAGTAATGGAGATCSAGTCTGTTCTTCAGTATCATGKGCTTCTGGAATACATGGATTGGGATAGGCTCCACCAAATGACCAACCGGGGGACGGTCATAACCACTCTCTATCAAACCACAGGAAGGGCACCTAACGGGCTTTCAAATTTCACCCACTTGACAGCTGCACACACAAACTCGGGATCTCAGATCTCAAAGATCCCGAGTTTGTTCTACACATTTCAATAAAAAATTAAACGTAAAACTTAATTATCCGCTCGGACCAGTCTATAACGATACATCAAATACAGAACAAAATCTCCTGATCCTGAAGCATCGGATCTCTGAATAATTTCCCTGTGACAAACAACATTAGAGAAGGAGAAAGGGACTTGAGATCAATGGAGAGGCCTTCTCCGAGACCTGTCGTTACAAATCCCAATATAGAGAGCCATTCTGTTAGACGGGATATTCGCCAAGACTTTGCGCTCATTTGCGTCGCTCTTTGAATAATAAATCCTTTTACTTTGACAACCAATTTTGTCGGGCTTTTGGGATCTGGGCTGCCCTGAATCGAAGGCCAGAGCATGCCTCCTCCTGTATGCTACATTGTCGCCAGACGGTTCCACTGCATCCTCAGAAAACCGCACTTTCTTGACCAGATTCCGCCTTTTATCTGTTCATCGCACAAAACTTAGTCACTCACTTATCATCAGAAGGATTACCTGTATTTTTTATGTTATGCACTGATGTTCTCGCCAGCAGTCGCCGTTGCTCACACAGTGCTCCGGTTCAGGGGCAGAGGAATGGGCGCCCAGAGGAATGAGGCGGGTGCCGATTGGGAGCAGAGGAATGGGCGCGCACAGAGGGAATGAGGCGGGGGAAGATTGAATTTGAATTTGCCGTTGCCGGAGGGAGGGAGGGTCGACGGGATGTGACGGGTAACGGGGAGCCGGGGCTCTGAAATTATCGGCGACGGCTCTGACATGATCGGCAACGAGAAATGGGAGACGGAAAAAGGGTGACAGAGAGCCCCGTTCCGTTGTCGTTGGTGTACCTGATCTTTTTCTCTGAATTCCAGAGTTCGTGATGGTCGGCCACATCACGTTAAAAGAGCTGATAAACCAATGTTGGGTGCATGCACTTCGGCTAAATGGCTTAATATATCTGTGGTTATATGTGTGTTGAAAAAAGTGGAAAAAAACCCTAGCGAAATATCCAGCGGGGGCAAAAGAACTGTTCAACCAAAGAGTTCTCATTACAGCGGATACTATTTTTTATCTGATGGAAGGAACAATGCAGATAAAGGCAATTTAATTTCATTTTAGAAAAAAAATCTTATTTATTAATTTTTTTTATTAATAAAATAATAAATGAAATTAAAATTCAATTTTTTTTATTAAGAACTAGTGAATTATGGAGGACTAAGAATTTGCCTTAGTATTATAAATTAAGGCAAAAATCAAAGCATTTAAATGAATAAAATATATATTTAAAGAAAAAAAATGAGATTATTTTGTATTAATATATTAATGGAATTTTAAAAAATGGTTTTTATAATTTAATATTAATTTCTAAAAGATTTTTACAATTTGACATTAATTTTTATTTATTTATATAACTTGTGAACAACTTTAAAAAAATAATAAAATAATTATTACATATAATAATACATGGCATTGAAAATAAATGAAATTATTAATTTGTTATTATTAAAAAGAAATATATTAATTTGTTTTAGAAAATATTGAATACATATTAAGAGTTCGGATAAATAATAATTAGTGATTTTAAGTTAAATAAAATACTTTTAAAAAATTAAAAATATTTTTTATGTCAAATATAACAAAATCAATTATATATATATATATATATATTAGATTTTAATAATTATGTAGGAATTAGATAAATTAAAAGTAAAATCATATAATATCATTAGAATTTTAAGAAAGCTAACAATTAAATATAGAAGAGAGAATTCATCTAATTTTCCCCACTTCGTGGATGATATAGCTAAATTGTGACTCCAAAGACAAACCCGTGACCTCTTCCCGAACAAACCTCTTCGAAAGCAACTGTGCTATCCCATGGGGCTATAGAATTTACTTATCTTATTATTAACTTAAGAAATTAATTAAATAATCCTTTACAACTTCCCCTACAATGGTAAAATTGAAAAGTGTCACAAATATAAATACCTTAGCATGGCCAACAAAGTGAAAAGTGTCAGAGATATAAATCTCTTAGATAATATGGATTTAAGTTTTAAGAATTTGTGATAATGGAAGTTTATGGGAGAAATTATCTCCTTATTTATGGAAATCATGTTCATAACATTAATTTTAAGGGAAATTGTAACATAAGAACTATTTAAGGATTTGTCTCTATAATATCAATTAAAGAATCATTGGCTCAATTATTAGAGTTATTAACTTCATGCCATAGCTCTTTTTTATGAAAGAACCATTACAAGCTCTTAGCTAATAAAGTTATTGACTTCATGTCATAGCTAGTTTGTAGGAACCAAATGGGTTTTGTTTAGAGTAAAATAATTTTAGTTTGTCACAATTGTGTGGAAGTCTTCCATATGCTAAAGTGTAGAGGAAGCTATTTATGCTGATAGAATTAGATATGCAAAGAGCACATAAGACAATGTTTTGGGATATTTTTATTTTAATGTTAGAGGCAAAAGGTATTAGAGTTTATTTCATTTTATTCTAATTAATAGGCGACTAAATGTCTTGTAAAATCAAGCAGTTTGACAAGGTTGACTCATTTCCTCCTTTCTATACATTTTAGTTTCTAAAAGTCTAACTTGTGTTCTAGGTTGCTTGAGTAAATATCCCTGAAGGTTTAGAAATATTAATAGGTATCAAATTTAGCCATCGATTATTTATGAAAGTCATTATTGTGCTTGAAGATATATTGAACTAATTTTAAAGGATGCCTCATCTTATGACTCGTCATCGAAGAAGCCATAGTTCGAGAGAAGATGACAATAAGGAAATAATAAGACAAGTTATTGATAGTATGCCATTGGAAACTAGAGGTCGAGTTAATATTTCTTGAGGACACGAGGAAGTTAAAGTTTGCAAAGGAACTAATGAGCTGCAAGGTTTCCTTAAGGAGCGTTGGTGGCCAAACCCATAAGATGAGGAGATTCATTCAATGTCATAGGAAAAGAAGGTGAGAATATAACGATGCCATGGAAATAGATGGATAAGGAACCATATTAATAAATGGAACAACGTGGTGGTTAAAAATATGAACACACATGAGGATGGAGATGGAGAAATTATAGTAGTGACCATAGTTAGAAGAGGAAGAGTCATCAAATGAATAATTACATATGTTAGAAGGATTGGAGATAAATAAAGAATGTCTATAAGAGATTGATACTCTCATCATAAGATGTAATAACCATACTTACTTTTAAGAGGGTGAGAGCCCATGGTTGGTTAGGGAGAGTAGGAATGGTAGGGAACTAGTATTAGCCTTCATTGTAATTATATTTTGTAACCCTAAATAAGCATGAGTATTTACTTATTATATTACATTATATTTATTTATTTTATTTTTACATAGATTGAACCATGTGAGGCTTGTGTGAATGTTTTACCGATGAGAGTACAAGGAGATTTGGTCTCTCACAAACGTTCCTTGAATTGTGGAGAGATAATATATGAAATCACATTGTTGTGAATGTTTCTAAGTGAATTAAATTCTATGTAATAACATTGAGAATCCCATAATTAGAAGTAAGTCCTTATGTGAAGAGAGGATGGCCTTTATGCGACTCACGAGTACATGAACATGAGAAAAAATGAGTCAATTTCGTTGAGTGGAAGGCAATAGATCTCAATGAAGGCCCAACCCTAGGTATAATTGTTATGTGTGTGTTGATTTACACTAACCAAGTGTTATAGGTTATGAAATGGCCTAGAAGTGGGTTCATTTCATTTGATCAGTTTTGGAAGATGGACATTTGAAGCTAGAAAATATACACACTAACGATAATCTTGCAAACATGTTRACTATCAATTTTTAATGCATCTAATTTCAGATCTGAAAATTACTTCCAAGCGAATCAAACAACAAACGATAGGGATGTTATCATTGAATAATTTTACATTGAAATTATGAAAGAAAATCACAGTAGGGGAAACATGAAGATCATAGAGAAACCATCCATGAAAAAGAGACACAAATTTTATGTTATGTAAACTTTTCCAAATTTATAATTTATGAGGGAAAAACCAACCCTCTCGAAAAATCACCAAAACAATAAATCTGAGGACAAAAACTAGTTTTGTCAGCAAAATGCAAATCAACAAATTTTCTGAAAAAATGTCCTCATTTTGAAACTTGTTGACGTCACTTGTACAACATGTTGACATTAGTCATACGAACTACTGACGTCAGCCATATATACTTGTCACCTGCCCAAAAAAATCACATGTATGGCATGAATTCTCCCACACGCGCGGTTGTACGGATCTATCACACGTGTGAACTATATGGACCTGTTCACACATGCAGCCTGCAATTTNGAACTACTGACGTCAGCCATATATACTTGTCACCTGCCCAAAAAAATCACATGTATGGCATGAATTCTCCCACACGCGCGGTTGTACGGATCTATCACACGTGTGAACTATATGGACCTGTTCACACATGCAGCCTGCAATTTTTCCTCACACGTGTGGATGTACCTTCTCCTCACACATGTGACTTGTTGTTCTCTTCCTCTCACATGTGTGGCCTCTTTCCTTAGATGAAATATAAAATAGAAAGACCTGAAAACCCTAGGCTAGATTTTCCAAAAGTGCAAAATTTCCCTTGCTGAAATTTCCAAGCTCCCTAGCACAAGTGCTCACTCACTTATGCTAACTCCATAATGTCACAATGAAATCTCCTTCATATTTCCTGTCCTTTTATAGGATTATAATGTGAGTTTAGAAGCCCTTAACTTATTTTAAGGAGCCCTTCACTAAACTCAACATTAAATTAGAATTCTATATTCCTCCATGTGGTTGTGAAGCCCCAACACAAGCCCACAAATCCCATCAACAAACCCATGAAGCCCCAAGTCAATATAGAAGGGGGTTTTCACCAAAACAAAAGTGAAATTAGGTGCTAATGAATATTCCTGCATTCCCAACACCAAGGCCACTTGTGGGAATACCTCCCAAAGATACAAAACATTAACACTCCCTCTTAGCGAGGGAGATATTCTCACCCACTCCAATATCTCCTGGAAGTAGCTCTGTATCCCATACTGGAAGTGGCTCTACTTCCCACACTGTATATGCAACCACAACTACATTCCAATCCACCTGATTGGCTTCTTCCTCTGTCAACGAGGAAAATCTTGTTGTATGGCATGGTCCTTTATTAGAAGACACACTGCTCTTAGAAGCCTCCCGCTTTTGAGTCTCTTGCATGGCTTCCTAAACCCATTACACCTTATTGACAATATTGGAATATTCCTCTCTCCCACCTGAACCTAAAGGTAGACTTCCTCTGAGCGGTTGACTCTCCCCCCGAGCATGTTGGCTCCCTATGAAGTCTAACTTCCTCTTGACATTATTGGGAGGCTACTTCTCCCCATCGGATCCTGAAGGATGAATTCCTCTGAGCCTGTACAAACTCTGAAGCTACCTTATCCATGTTAGTAGAGATTGAGGATCCATTAGAAGAATGTGTTCCTTGTACTTGAGGAATATCTACCACAACCAATATTCAAAGACAGTGAAGCAAGCATAGGAACTTAAACCCCTTTGCCAGGGTGGAATGGTTTTTATTTGAATTTAAGGAAAGAATAATATACAAAGGTGATACCTCATAGTGATTAAGTGGTTAGGGAAATTGATGGAAAATTCTTCATGAATATCATAAATCTTGTCTGCACTATGTTGTAGCGAGATCTCCTGTCTTCCCTTGTTTTGAGGCCATTGAGTGGATTATAAACCACACTAATTTAAAGAAGAGCATGGTTGTAGACGAGAAGGGTGAATGTGTGGGTTTGTTCCTAGCTAAGAATTTGAGAGGTATTAAAGGTTTTTGAAACCTGAAGTTGTGCTAGTTACTCCTTTTGTGAATAAGTTTTATGACAAAAACTATGTGGAAAATATTTTGGCAAACTGTTGGATGGAAGATAAAAGGCTCTTCCATAAAAATATTGTTTGGTATGCTATCATAAATTTGAGAGAGCCTTACATGTATCTTATAGCACCGTTGTGTCGATTGTATGGAGAGAGAAATTTTTATTGGTTCATAGATGCATGGGTACCATTGGCTTAGATAGTAGCCACAGCATGAGCATTGTTTAATTGGACAACAATTTTATCTAACTAGCTTAATATTATGATTGAAAGAGTACATGAGGCTAAGGAAAATCCTAGTGTTGTGACTACCTTTTATATGGCTTTGTATTTATTGGATATTTTATGAGATACAAATATATTTTCAAGTATTAACTTTTGTTGGAATATTTCATAGTCCCATGTACATGTCTATTGTCATATTTTATGGGATAATAAATACAAGAGGTCCTATACAAACATTTGTGACTCTTTATTTGCACAATTGTATTACATCATTTTCTATAGAGAATGCCCCAGATTACCTGATGATGCAAATAATTTTATAATTCATATCAGTAATTGGTATGTGCAAGAAAACCTAACTTAGATAATGATTTATGGTGTAACTACAACACCTCCTCTTTTTCCTGAGTATGTACTAGATCGGGTTTTGTGTGTGAAATAATCTATCAGACAATTCTATAAGGATTCAATGCTTCATTATTAAAAGAATAAAAGAAAAACATCTTTATCCACTATGGTTCTAGGCTAGGTCATCATTTCATAAAATACCCCAAGCATGTAAGGAAAGAAGCTTCCAGTCATCATGAGTACAGGTTCCTACTTTGGAAATTTACAAGGCATGACCCCAAAGGCCCGGTGGCTAAGCACCATGATTTGATATCCTTAACTTATCCATATAGTCATGAGAGATGGGAAGATGAATTATTCTTTGAAAAATATCATGATTGGGATTAGTTGTTGGGAGAGATTAAAGAGAAGTAGAAGAATCTAGAAGGATGGAATAAATTAGGTTGAAATAAGAAGCAGTGTTGAAGGTTATTCAAGATGAGCATGTGAGGCTACAACAAGAGTAATAACTCTATAGGAAAATGGAAGAGGAGTTGATAAGATAGCAAGAAGAAGTTGTCGCTCAAGAAGAATTGGAAACAAGGAGGAAGGTTGTTGAAGTAGAACAAAGAAAGAAAGATTTGCAAGAAGGAAAGAAGAAACAATGAGAA
>ML803824.1:7401-21900 GCA_009831015.1 Picea engelmannii | reverse complement strand
TTTGTAATATAAACACCATATTTTGAAATATATAAAAAGGGATCTTCGGCTTTACTTATATATTACAATGTGTACATTGATTTAATGGTTTTCTTCGCTTTATTAATGTGACAAATTCCAATCTAAAATATAATTAGCATCGGCATCAGATACATGATTAGAACTCCTAGGAATGTGATAATATGTAATAAAATTAAATTGTCGTTCTAAAAGATGTACCTGTAGGAATCGATGGAGTAAAGTAGGATCACGCACGCGGTAACGACCATTCAACTGACATACTACTAACTGGGAATCCAGACGAACTTCTAAAGAGCGAATACCATGCGAGATAGCATCGCACAAAAGTTCTATGATGACGCTATATTCGGCCACATTATTCGTGGATGGCCCTAGGCATACGCCACCTAAAGACACCATCATACCCTCGGGTGAGTAAACCACCCAAGTAGTGGAAGCTAAGTTCTGTGTATGACGACTGGCTTTGTCTTCGAATCCTAGGTAGACCAAAGACTCCTTTGACATCTGCCAACAAAGGGAAAACTTGATAAGTAAGCTAAAGACAAAGGAAAAAGGGGGAAATAGATGTATATCCACTAAATTTACATTAGTATACAAAGAGTTCTTCCCAAGCTTAGGGCTCAAGCATAGTACCTTTTCAAGTAGAGCCCATTTCTGGGCTAGGCCAACTTATTCCCTTCAAAATATTCTAACTCGTAGGCTCCTTTTTCTAGAACATGTCTCACGATGTAAGGACCATGCCACATGGGTTTAAATTTGCCTGCCCCTAGAGGTTCTTTGGCTTGGTCATACAAGAGGACCAAGTCACCCTCAGCATACAACCGGGGACATACATACTTGTCGTACTGAACCTTGACACGTTTTGTTTTTTCCTCGACAGACATAAAGGCGTCTCGACGTTGTTCGTCAAGACTCTCTAGGTGCACAAGGCATCGCTCTAAGTCTGAAGTGTCAGGTAGAAGCTCAACTGCCAAATTGAGAAAAGGGATTTCACATTCAACTGAAAGGATCGACTCCACACCGTGCACTAACTGAAAAGGGGAAAAATCAGTGGCAGTCTTAACCGAGGTTCGGTATGCCCAAAGCGCGGGATATAGCATGATGTGCCAATTGGAATTATTCTAACTGACGGTTTTTTTCAAAATGGTCTTGAGAGACTTGTTGACGGCCTCTACTTTCCCATTTTCTTGTGGGTAATAAGGGGATGAATGACCGTTTCTAAACCCCAGCTTAGATGCTAGTTCTACCATCATTTCATTCTGAAAGTGACTTCCATGATCAGTGACAATCTCACTCGGGATACTGAACCGGGCGATAATTTGGTTGAACATGAAAAAGGTTGCAGTCTTCCCATTGTATTTTATGGTAGGCATGGCCTCAACCCACTTAGTAAATTAGTCGACGACCACGATAATGTGTTGATGCCCCCAACCGAAGTTGGGTTGCAATCGATGAAATCTACCCCCCACTTGGTGAAGGGACCGACGGTAATGACTGGGTGAAGAGGGGCTAGATGCAAGTGCATTTTTTGAGTGAACACCTGGTAGGGGTGACACTTCTTAACTATTTCGATACAATCTTTAAATATAGTAGGCCAGAAATAACCGGCTCGCAGGACTTTTTGGGTTGTCGCAAGCCCGGATAGGTGACCACCACAAGCCCCTTTGTGGAAATCATTTAGTACTGACTCGGCTTCCTCGTGAATTAAGTAATGACACAAGATATTATCCACTCCTTGGTGAAACAAAGTGTCACTGATGATGGTATACTTTTTGGCTTGGTATCTAACACGCCGTTGATCATCTCGCGAGAGATGCTGAACGAACTTCAAGGTTTGAAGATTTAAAACAATTTCTCCATACCAGGGGTCGGATGACGAGACAAGGAACATGTGTTTGTCTACAAATGAATCAACATGGATAACATCCTCGTCTAATCGTGGAAAATCGAATATTAACTCTACAAAAACTAGTGATTTCTTGGACTTGGCTGAAGCAAAGTCGAGATCGAACTCTTGTAAGATGAAAATCCATTTATTATATTTCCCCCCTATGATACGCATGTTAATGACATATTGAAATGGATTGACATCAACAACCACTGTAGTCTTGCAAAGAAATATACAGTGACGTAAACGTTGGACTGCGTGAATGATAGCCAAAGCTCTGTTTTCAACGTGAGAGTAATTAAGCTCAGGACCAACTAGATTTCAACTAAGATGGTAGATGACATGCTCATGGAGCCCATCATCCTCCTGAACTAGAACCATACCAATCGTCTCTGCAGACGCGACAATATACAACAAGTAATCTCTAGTGTAATCAGGGGATTTCAGGCTTTCTTTAAAGCGTTGAAAGACACCTGGGCTCGCTCATCCTAGATAAAATGTGTGTCCTTCTTCAAGAGGTGCATGAAACCCTTAGTGATATTGGCATAATTCACTATGAACCGACGTAGAAAGTTAGCTTTCCCCTGTAAACCTTTAATTTGTCTAATCGTGCGTAGGGGAGGCAAATGAAGTATTGCCTCAACCTTAAGAGGATCTACCATGATCCTGGTCTCGTAAACTAAAAATCCTAAGAGACGACCAGACTTAATGCAAAAGATGCATTTGTGAGGGTTTAATTGGATTCTATCGTAACAACATCTTTCAAAAACTAGCCGAAGGTGTATAACATGATCCACTCTCTTACGAGAGTGAGCAGTAATATCAACAAGGTAGGCTTCGACTATGTGCTTGATATCGTGAAAAGCGAAAGTCATGGCACGTTGGAAGGTTGCTCCAGAATTTTTAAGGCCGAAAGGCATTTTCCAGCATGCAAAAGTACCCCAAGGACATATAAATGTCGTCTTGTGTTGGTCCTCAGGTTTGATCTGGATTTGGTTATAGCCTGAAAATCCATCCATAAAAGAAAATATCCCGCTTCCCGCACACTCATCGAGAATTTGATAAATGAAACGCGTGGGGAAGTTATCTTTAGGAAAAGCCTTGTTCAAGTCACGAAAGTCCATACACACACGGATGGTTCCTTGCTTTTTATTTAGAGGAACAGAGTTGGATACCCATTCGGTCAAGGGAATCAGGTAGATGAAGCCAACGTTAAGTAGCTTCTCCACCTTTACCTTAATAGCAGAGGCCTTCCTGGGATTTACAACTCTAAGACATTGTCGAACAGGTTTAGTATTCGAGTAAGGTCTAATCTCATGTTCGACAATACGAGGGTCAATCCCTGGCATCTCTTCATATGACCATGCGAATACATCTCAAAATTCTTTGAAGAGTTCGGTGTAGATCAAAATTTCTTTTGGCAAACAATCTGCACCTATATTTACGTTCTCAATCTTGCCAAGGGTACGAGAGATATAGATCGAGACAGTAGGATAAATACTCGCCATATTTTCTTTGGCATAAATGTCGTGCATATCAAGTGGAACTACGACATGACCAACTATCTCACTCAAGGTAGACCTAAATCCATCTTGCTCGATTCTTTCAAGACTTGGGAGAAAATAAGATCGATGATTCATATCATCCCAAGGTCTCTTGGAACCATTCATGGCTTCGAGGATGGATTCATCAAAGGGAAAAGTCCCATCTAAGCAATCATGCGAACAAGACAGCGAGGTGGCCCATATAGGCCTAAGAACAGGATCCTCCTCGTCTGTCTGCGAGGTATCATGATCGGGATCGATGAAAGAGTCAAGAACAACTTGATACACAATCTCCACTACCGATAGTGGCATAGACATGATAGCATGCAACTGACCTTCACTTGATGAAGTCAGATAAGGTAGGGTCCATGGATCACTAAGATAAGAAGTGTGCAAAGGAATGGACCTCCCTACTAAAGTAGGCCTACTAGACATGGCGTAAACATGGTGAATTAGTGCCAAGAAGTCGAAGGTACCCATGAGGGAAGAATACATTCTGATGCTGATATTCTCAGTTGTTGGCTGAGAATTGTCGATCACAGGTATTGACGATCCAACAGATGCGTTAGGACTACAGTACGCAAAGGATAACTGGTCGATAGTCACGATCCCCCCTTGATGAGGAAAACAAAGTGTATGAAAGACGGAGGAAAACAAAGTGTACGGAAGTGGTCGAGAGGTGCATCAACTACCTCTACTTCCACCTCTATCATCTTCCCACCCAACTGGACCAGAAAGGTAGGGAAAATACCACGAGGGAGGAAGAAATGACCGTCAAATGCAGTAAACATGTTCGACGACTTGGAAAGGGTCAGAGAATTGAGAGCTTTCCAGCAGACCAGTGACATCACGTAAGTGGCAACACCTTCATCAACAACTGCTCGTTTGATAGTATACTTGGAATACCCCACGTGGATCTGGAAATCCACATATGTTAAGGTAAGCGAGGCTTCACATCCGTGACATCAAGCTTGATAAATTTCAAGCCACTAGGTTCTAGAGCTCCTAAAGCAGAGAGTAAGGCATTCCTCTGTGATGGAAACGTCTGGAGTACCTCCAAAGATGACATTGCACAAGGGGTTTGGCCCAGATCCTCAACGATAGAGTAGTTCTGGGTGGCTCTAGCATTAGGGTTGTGGGTAGAGCGCTTAAGTACTCCTTTCGAAATACGAGGCGGTGTCTTTGGTTTCTCAATATGCAGGTTCATCTCCAGAGGGGGAGGAGGAGCTTCTACACCGATATTAGCTTTTGAAGAGCTATAATCTCGAGAGCGGGAGGCTATATTAATTTTCGCGTCTATCATATTGATACAAACACGGTCCCCATCTTGCGACAATGGGTTTTGACTTCCACCGGGCGCATTTTTGGCGTTCGAAGAGCTCGAAGCTAAGTGATGGTTGTGTGGGAATGGATTCTTCAACACAACAGGTGGTAGATTTAAAAGCCTCGCAGCCTCTGCGAGTTTGGGGCATAAATGTGTAAGGTGTTTATTGGTACAAAGTTTACAAGGAAAATTCACCTTAAGTTTCTCTTTCTTGCCCTCTCCAGCATTATCATTCTGCTTCCCATTATTATCCTTGTCCTTGGGTTTGTTGTTATTCTTCCCACCCTTATAATTGTTTCAACCTTTCCTTTTATTCCCATTTGGTTTCTGGTCACCATTTGGGTTCTTCGACGATTGCACAGAATGTACATCTGTTGATTGGGTGGGTTTGGAGGATGCAGATGAAGCTGGTCCTCCGGCAGACTTCATTGTCGAGTCCGTGGATTTTACATTGGTGGACCCTACAATTCCATCGACACGAGGTCTGAGATTCTTTCTAGGATCGTGATTTGGCCGCGGTGCATCTGGAAGAAGGTGGTATAACATCCCAGACTAAGCATATATCAAATCTAGTTGCTGAGCTCTAAAGATAGATTCTTCCTCATTGAAGACCCCGGAAGTAGCAACGTCCTTCGAGATAGGAGAATGTAAAGACTTTAGGAACCATTTTAGGAGAAAGTTCAGAGGTATAGGAGTCTTAATCAATCACCTCCATCTATGCCATTCCTGGATATTGTCCAAGATGTGAGCGGCAGTGTCCTGGCGTAGAGTCGACAAAAGTTTGAGGCCAACATCATAACGAATGGGAAATTGAAAGTGGTTGAGAAAGGCTAGCACCGATTGATTGAATGACCCATATGTCCCCTTAGGTAGCTCAATATACCATTGTGACACAAATCCAATGAGAGTGCATTGAAACAATCGTAATCTAATAGAATCATGGTTCAGAGAATTCGATGAGCACCAAAGGTGAAAAGTAGTGACATGATCACTAGGGTCCTATCCATTCTTACCTTCAAACTTTGGAATGTCTGACGAAAGTTTGGTAGGGATAGGGGGCCATGTGGGATCATGACTCACATGGTCATTCATTAACTTAGACAAGTCTGGCAGATTAAGCGTGGCCATAAAGGGGAGACGAGGTTGCGACATTTGGCCCCACCCTCCCATGAAATATTGTGCGTTGGGAACTGCATTCCATCCAGGATTCTGGTAAGAACCAAAACCCTGTCTGGAATTATAAGGACCTCCTCTGAGTTGATTCGTATAAGATGGGTTGGGCATCATTCAGCAGGAATATTCTGATAAGGATTATAAAAATTTCCCCTGGCTGGATTTGATCCGGGCTGGAGGTTGTGAAAATTGCCCCCAATCGGATTGGATCCAGGTTGGGGGTTGCCCAAAGTGTAAGAATGACCTCCTCTAAGTGGGAACCCATAGGATTGAAGTGGATTCACCATGCCAAATGTATTGGTCAGAATCGACATCAAGGAGGTAGGGATATAGGGCGGAACTTGTTCGCTAGTTGAGTTGTTCCACCCAGTCGTAGAAGGATTAGACCCGGGGTTAAGAAAAGGGACACTTCCTAAATTAGGATTCGTTTGGGGGATATGAGAACCACCAAATGGAAAAGGAGTGTAAGGAGGTGTAGTGCCCCTAAGTCTAAGGCTAGCGTTAGGGCCAACAGCTGGGATGGCAGTCGAAAACTGCGAAGTGAAGTTAGGCATACCATAAGAAAATGGAATAGAATCCATAGGGATGGACTGAACATTGTAACTCGGTGAGTGACCGAAACCCCCAAAAGGGTTTGAGGCAAGAGATGAAGCATTAACTACAGGCCGAGCCATAGTACTAGTATAAGCCTTCGACACTACAACTGTAGCGGCTGCAAGAGTCGAAGGGGTGCCATTAACTATATTGGGTATGGGAGTTGAAGAAATCCCAGTGTTATGAAGACTAGACTCAGTACTCATCCTTGTGGAACCACAAGTCTGAAAGATGAATGTGTGTGTACCACTTCTAAAAACTCTACGCCTTTTAGAAGGCAAGAACCCAAAATCCAGTGGTAACTGTAGTAATGGACGGGACTGGCGGGGAAGCTGGTCCGACTCCACGATGACTTATGACTCTATAAAATAAAAATATATGCTAAGGCCAACTAGTAGTCAAAGAGCATACCAAAAAGTCAAACGACCAATATGCATGCAAACGGGCTAAAGTGGCTGAGTGGCCTCCCTCGCTCAAGAAGGTATGTCTCATCCAAGAGGGACCTGAGACTCCCTGCTAAAGTTTGGAGGTAACAAAATTAGTTATATGGGCCCTTATGGGCTTAAAAACCAGTCAGTGAAATCCTCCTGGAGAGGCAATCCTCCATAAAGGTTGTGTGATGTTCGACCCCTATCTAACCCAGGGTACAAGAAGAATAACCCCTGCAAGTAACCTATGAGATACCTAAGTCAAGAAACTAATAAACCACTATATAACCGATGCACAGACGAGCAGTCGTAAGTCCGGATCACCATATGGATAGGGTAGCAAAGCCCAAAACCTTGAAATCACTTCCTCTCACAGAGGTATGGGTACTAGCAAGATCCCCAAATATGAATAAATCCACAGAAATATCTCTGACGCTAGGTGAGTATCCAGGGGTTATCCCTTCAACTAACTTCGTGTGACCTCGTGATTAACTCTGGTGTGACCGGAGCCTCCTGATCTTACCAATTATACAATGGAATTTTCAACTCCCTGTCTCAGACACATATGTTGATTTAATTGCCTTGGAGAAGTTTACTCACAAAGTCCTATTCCAAGGCACTAAATCCTAGACTAGTTTGTGCACCCTAAAACTAAAATCGTGACTAATCAATTTTAGTTTAAAGCGTAAATTTTACTTGCCGTGATTACTCAAAAGGGTATGGAAGTCAAAAGGGTATGTCATGACTCTACAAGAAGATAAATATGAATATAATGCAAAGTCTATCTTTAACTTTTCAATGAATGATATGCTAAAAAAACAGTGCAATTTTCAATTTCAACTCTGCAATTTAGAAGTAAAATGCAATCTTTTACTAAATGGACTAAGCTAATGATAAAGGTTCAAAGACAAAAATGCTAAACAATGAAAAATGCCTATTTTTTTTGTATTTTCAATATATTAAAGAGAAAATGCATGGACTGAAAAGAAACCTGATATAAAAATTCTACTATGTATAAACAAAATAACTCAAGCAGAATAACAAGCAACCAAGCAAACAACCCAGGGTTCAAGGATAAATCAAAAATGAAAAAACAATGAGAAATACTACGCCCATAAATTCAACTCCCAACCGGTTTCCTGTCAACCCAGAGAAGCTCAACAGGCACTACAAAGACCTAAGAAGGCTCAACAAACATCAAATCCCACCCAACAGTCACTAAACCAAGCAAACAAGCAAGGGAAAGTGGTATACGCGACTGATCAGGAGAACAATGTGTATATACACAGCTTGCAGAGAGGTAGCACATGTGTATACGTGACTGTCAAATACGAAGGAGCGTACATGCTTTAAAACAAGACCAGGCAAGGGAAAAAAGGCTGAAAACTCAGACTCAGAGTGAACAGAATCTGTCAAGTAGTGATATGAAAAAAAACACAAAGGAAAAAGAGCAATGCAAGAAGAAAAAATACTTCAACCCTTAGAAGGAAGATCTATCCCCAATGGAGTCGCCAATTCTGTTATGAGGGAAAAAATCTCTATGGCCAAGGGTAAACCACAATGGACAGGTATGACTGCAGAAATCAACTCAATTCCACTGTATGCTATATAAACTAATGTGTAAGATAATAAAGAGGCCTACCTCGATCCAACGTTCGATGATGTTCCACCGTTGAGCACTTCTACTCAAAGTTTTATACCTGCAATAAGTTCTTAACAAACAAGCATAGAAAGTACATGGTGATAGTATAAAGGGGTTAGCACATTAGATAACATAATCCATTAATAAACATTACAAACATTGCCATGGATAATAATCATATATTTGCACGATACCAATAGGACGGAAAAGGAGTATTTCTATTAATAATTGATCAACAGAAGTGACAACATTACAGACTTCCATGTCGGCACAGTTCGAAACCAAGGAATCAAGTTCCTTCCAACTGGGTCTCCACCACTTCAATCCTCCACGAAAGGAAAACTCAAAGGAGAGAGACAATGAGGTTCTCTCAACAATAGGGAAAGAGCTTGGGGGCTGAACACTGTGTTCATACTTGAGGGACAAAGGGATGCAGACTCAATATGAAGTAATTTCTCCAGAGTAACTTTGCTCTCAAAGTTGAATGTTTTCTCCTGTTTTCCATAGCTCGGAATTGTGCTTTTATAGTCTTTGAAATGCAACTGAAGGGCCGAGTCGGAATGTTTCCATATGTGGGAAGCCAAGGATCAGAGATCTCCTGTCATGACATGGAAACCCGACTCCATTTTGTATTTTCTGTCACAAATCCCGATGTACACGGGTTGTAGTGGAGTAGCCTGTGTATACGCATGTTGTATAGCAGATAGGGCACGTATATGTGGAAAAATGTGTATTTTTGGCTCTGGATTCATCAAGAAGGGATGATAATTCTGCATAGGGAAATGGAAAAAGGCCCTCTGTGCAAGATAGCAATGGTGGGGATAATCTTGCTGTAACAAGGATATAAATCATGACTAGGTTAAGAAGGATATTTTATCCAAGGTGTTAGAGATTCAAGAAGAAACTCTATAGTTGTCAGTATTGCATAAATAAATTCAGAGGTGGAATGAGAAGCAAACTAAGATACAGGGTTAGATTGATTACATAAAAAAAAATCAGAAATCTCGTGGAGAAGAATATCATGGCATCAAGTTTCTAATCGAGGAGGGATTAACTATAATGCAAGGGTCGATGAAATATTAGGGATAATTGACCTAGGTTTTATGGAACCAAGTTAGTGATAAGTGGTCAACATGCTTGAAAGTATGGAATTTTATATATGACACCATTTCTAAAAGTTGTCTACCTAGTTTTGATCAGCCTAAGGAATTTTGGCCGGCATAAGAGGTATCAGCTGATTTCAAATAGACAGATGATAAAAGAGAGGCTAACATCAAAGTTATAAATTCACTAGAGAATGGACATGTTCAAACATATCTTATTGTTGAAGTTATGATAACAACTAGACCGAAGTCAACAATTCTTAAATTAGAAAAATATATTACGTGTTTCATGCATGAAAATGAAAGTCTCAGTTTACCAATGGATCAACACATGTTCCCTCACATGCGTTTATGTGAGGAAATATTTGAGCAGTGGGAAATATATGATGCTAAACATGCACTTGTTGAATCACTCAGTCAACCGAAGTCATAACGGCATGCAAGCTTTTTTTTTCCTTTTCTATTTTTTTCCTTATATTATTTTTAATATGAATTTTCTTATAAATAAAATAATTAACCTCTAGGAAAGTATGTTTTTTCTCTAAGGCAATTTTGTAAGGATTGTAGCTGCAAATTACTTGAAAGCTTAATTCAAAAACTCTATTTGGAGTTGATACATTTTGGTTTGCTAAATTTCTGTGAATTCATTCATTATCATGGATTATTCTACTATTGGTTTAATGTCACGGGTGCCTAGTAAGAGTTTCAATATTGTTAAGTTATCTTATATGGTTGAATGAGTTATTGGATATTTTCAGTGAAGGTTATTGTTTTTATTATTCTATTATATTGTATATAAAATACTATGGAATTATTTCTAAGTGTTTCTACTATTTTAGTTTTACTCCTTTATGCAATTAAATAGTTTGTTTTTCCTTAATATTATCTAGCAGTAGTAAGTTATCCTTAGAATTAATTCTCAAGGAATTAAAAGCTATAGATAGTATTTATTGACTATTTCTAGAGGTTACCCTAGGTGATAGATTTCTTCAAACTCATTAGATTAATTTATTTCATGCATTAATTCTTATAAAACTATCAAACATAAAAAAGATGGAAAGAAACTGTGAATCAACCTTTAAATCCCATCAAAAATTTGTCATACCATTAGCCCATATGATTATTCTATACCAAACAAGGAAGAGTCTTATTGGGCCTCATCCTTGATTTTAATCCCTACTATTGAGAATTGGGAATCCATCCCCTCAACAGATCTAAGATTTCAAATCTACGTTGAACATTCACATTAAAAAGAGGTGGCGAATTTGCCCACTACAGTAGCATGCACCTCGAGTCGAGGTCAATATTCTCAAACCTTGAAAGCTTGGTTAATTTGAATATTTAAAAGGGACCTGATGGTTCAATTAAATTTATTTGTAAATTAACCTTGTGTGCCCTATTTTTTATTTACTAACATGTAGAAATTTATATATGGCTTCCAAGGGATGCAAAACTATGAAGATATGTCCTCAAGAGAGACCAGTTCCAAGTCAACCTAAAGAGATAATTGAAATACTTGAAGACCCTAAGGAAATAGTACAATAAGAAAGAAGACAACCATAATAGAAGGAGAAGAAGAAGAAAGGAAGAAAACCCAAGAAAATGTTGAAGCTAAGAGAAAGAGGGATGAGATTGAAGTAGACAAGCTGAGAAGAAAAGGAGAAGAATATGTTATATATTATAAATCCAACAATTACCAAGTTTCTCAGTTCATTGACTATGCCTATAGGGTAAAAAATGAATTGAACATTGTGGAGAGAGAATTCTATAATAGAACACACCATTTATATGCATAAGGGAAAGGTATAATAGAGGTCATGAAATATGTTCAAGCATGGGAACTTGAGTACCATCAAGCTCAGCTGTGGTTTGACCGAGTGAAAGACTGAAAATTTTCAATAGAAGAAGTTCCTTCTAAAGTTTGTGTTTTCCCTTCAGAGGGCCTAGAATAAATGGAGTTTGTTCTGAAATATTGGAAGAAAATAGCTCATGAAACCCTCCAAGAGATTACACATGAATTCAATGACTCTGCTATGATATGGTAGCTCATAGAGAATATAGCAAACAATTGTTACTTCCCTCCTTTTGGACCTAGAAATAATTTCTTTCCATAAGCACATGTGTCCAAATATGTGGAAAGTTATGTTAGAACTAGCAGGAAAGGTATCAAAGCTCTACCTAAGTTTAATGAAGTAGCCACTCGAAAGTTTATTGATTCTCCTACTAGGAACATGACACTAATTAAGAATATATTGCTTAACAAAGAAATGCACTGAGGAAAAGAATAACGTCGAGTATTACATCATAAATAGCCTTCCCTTAGAAACATAATTTTCCTCATGGGGATGCACAGTCGAACATTTGAGGCATGGGTGTCCTTTACAAAAAAATGAGAGGAGAAAAGGAAGCAACTTCCTCGAGCTAAGTAGAGTGTTATCCTAGAGAAAAAGATTCTAACAACTAGAAAGGTAATTTGAATAGCCAAGTAAAGGGTCAAAATAGTCAAAGGGATTTGAATCCTCATATGTGAAAAGAGGACAAAGTGATAGGGGATACAAACAAGAAATAAGGGGAAACAAATAGTCAAGCGGGTGTTTCAAACCCACAATTCTTCCCCCCTTCTTCTTTTTCTATAAATAAGATGAATTCAAGTGGGAAGGGGATTTTTGCTTCTATAATTTTTTAAAATCTTTTAAAAAATTAATGAATGAGAATCCATTGTTGGCCAAGCTATTTTCGARACAAACTTCAGTTCTAAATATTATGATGTGTGGAACTACTTCTACTATTTTACTAAATTATGGAATGGTGTAAGCATTTGTTTTTACAACATGGACTTTTCTCATGTGAGCAATTTGTCTTATTTTGTTCATCTCATGATTTGTTTTTCTATATCCATAAGCATAGTATTGTAGTCAGATTTTCATTTTTAGACTTCTTTGTTATGCAACTAGTTATTTAGATTTTTTCTTTTATTTCCACCGTAAATTTATTGCTAAATATATAAAGTAGTGATATGTTTGGTGCTATGTTTATCTCCTTATTTTTTCTACTTTATCGCAAGAATAATTCTACATTTTACATATTAGAAAAGTTTCATTTATTTCATCACACAATAACCTAAACAGTTGATTGAGTTGCAGTTGGTAAACCCCTCTAAACTAGTAGAAGGTTGTCAAACCATAATCTAGACAGGTTCCTTATTCCAAATATTATAATGTCTCATTGAAACCTTTCATTAGAGAGAAACCTTACTAACTAGGTAGGGACATCTAGCCATGTCAATAGTCTTGGAAGTAGAAGGAGGGTCATCATTGTATGGTTAATAGATATAATCTGCATAGTAATTTTTCTCATCATAATTCAGGTCATTGTCTTTTCAGTATTGACTCTAATCCTGAACAAGTTTTTGAAGATATGAGTACTTATTTCAAGACTCCTAGTTTCACAAAACCTAGACCATTATATGTTGTTCTTAATCAACAAGTTAACGAGTTCATCGGCTTACCCAAGCATATGTTAAGAAAATTGCAAAGATTCCCATTATTGGATTACTGAGAGGGGGGGTGAATAAGTAATAGAGAAATGTAATCATTTTTAACCATATAATCCAAGTGTTATATCAATTTAACATTATCATCCAATAATTGCAGAGTAAATAAGCAATGAACAAATGAAAAATCATACACATACACAATATACCAGTGTTTTACGTGGAAACCCAAAGCGGGATAAAACCACATAATGATTTTTCTTATATGTCTTGAAGAATTACATTCATTGGAAGCATCAACTTCCTTTGTTTTCCAGCTGCAACTGGAAGGAGGCTCCAACACCCTAGTTTCTCAGGATACAACCCGAGGGAAGCTCAAACTCCCCAATTCTCTGGCTACAACCATAAGGAGGCTACAACCCCCTATGTTCTCCAGCTACAACCAGAAGGTGGCTACAACCACTTGTCCTTGCTCCGTCCAACCACCCTGACGTATAAGTAGAATGATGGAACCACTGTCACACTATCACTATGATATATACTGCTGTAAAACTATACCAATCAACTTGTAATCAACATGTACCATAAAAAAGTGCATCAACCATGCACCAACCTGTACCTCAACCTGTAATCAACCTTTACCATAAACAAGTACATCAACCATGCACCAACTTGTACCTCAACTTGTAATCAACCTGTACCATAAACAAGTGCATCAACCATGCACCAACCTGTACAAAACTTGCAACATGAACAAGTGCATCAACCATGCACCAAACATGTGCAAAACCTGTACCATGAACAAGTGCATCAACCATGCACCAAACCTATACAAATAACCTGTCATAACAACCTATCCAAAGAACCTATCACAACAACCTGTCTCATCAATCTTATCAACCAAATGAGATCTACTCATGAAGATCAATCACCAAGACAACTCTCAAACATGTGCATCAACCAACCATAACACAACAACTCATAATCATCACCAAGATCAATATGTGCTTCTAATAATATACCAATACAAGTATGCTACATCATCCATAAACCATGTGTCAATAATACTACTAACAAATGCCTCCAACTATGTACCAAGTATGTACCAATCATGTATCAACTACTCATCAACTATGACTCATCAATATGTACCAACATCATCAACTATACACCTCATGTATGTGCGAACTCATCAACTACTTGTCTCAACCATGTACCCAACATGTACCTCAACCAAAAGCCCTCATCAATTTCATCATCCAAATATGATTTGTAACTCTGTAATAGAC